>CAIGRP010118306.1:0-15205 GCA_903798385.1 Fraxinus cuspidata
TCTAAATTTTCGGGGTGTTACATGTACTAAGCAGGTCAGAAGAGTGAACTGAAAGGTTTAGTGTGTCTTTTCCCTGTGATATAATTGGTGATGTGCTAATTTCAACATTTTTCTATAACACCGGCTTTAAGTTATCAATTTGACAATTGAAGTTGTTCTGGAAGTATGAGAAAGTCACTTGATTATGGTGTTCGGCTGCCATGTTACATTGGGTTCTCACATCTCCTTTTATTTCGCAATGGTCTCAAACTTTTAGATCACAGAAGAAGAAATAAACACATTCTAAGAAATCAAATTACAACCTTCTGCATCTTATTAAAAATGTCTACAAGTCACATTTTCCTTTTTTATTTCATGTAGGGAAGCTCGTTCTTCAGTTTTAGAAGAAAGCCTTTGCAAATTGGGAGTAGAAAAGCTTAGCAAAGATGATGTTCAGAAGATGCAATGGGAAGTTTTGGAAGCTAAGATTGGGAATTGGATACATTTTATGAGGATTGCTGTATGTTCTGTCTGTAATGTTCATGCATATTTGAATTGATTTGTTTTTTGAGAATCCAATTATTTCCAAACAGGTCAAGTTGCTGTTTGCTGGAGAACGTAAAGTTTGTGATCAAATTTTTGAAGGCTTTAATCCCCTCATGGATCAGTGCTTTGCTGAAGTTACTGCCGGGAGTGTGGCAGTGCTACTGAGCTTTGGAGATGCAATTGCCAAAAGCAAAAGATCCTCTGAAAAGTTATTTGTGCTTCTCGATATGTATGAAATAATGCGAGAAATTCACTCAGAGGTATGGGACATTTTCGTTCGAGCAGTAACTTCCTTATGTACGATGAGAACTATGAGGTTGGCTAATATCTTATTAGCTCTAAATTTTACTGAAAAACATATTCAAAATATATAGAAGTTTTTTTAGCTTGGTTTTAAAGAAAATATTTCTTAAGATTGTTCTCTTCCAAATTGCTCCTGTGTGTCTATATACACGTGTCTATATATATATATATATACACACACATACATACATATATATCGAGTATTTATTATACTCTCTCCATCATAGTTCAATTTAAATCCTATAATGCATTATACGTTAGATGACTTTTTGCTTTGAAAACATTATCATGTGACTCAATGGAATGCTAATGAAACTGAAGAGCTGAAATTTGGCAGATCGAAGCACTTTTTAGAGGTAAGCCTTGCAATGAAATCAGAGAATTGGCCTTGGGTTTGACAAAGAGGCTTGCACAGACAGCACAAGAGACTTTTAGTGACTTCGAAGAAGCTGTTGAAAAAGATGCAACAAAAACTGCTGTTGCGGATGGAACAGTTCATCCTTTGACAAGCTACGTGATTAACTATGTGAAATTCCTGTTTGAGTATGTCAACTAACTCTAAAACCCTGCCTTTTAAATACTTAGTGCTTGTTTGGGTTTCATTGTAATCTCCTTATAATTTGAAGTCAAAGTCAAACATTAATTTTAGCCACACATTCACAACTATTATCCACTTATTATCCACATTTTGTGGGACCCTTTATTCCTCGTCATTATAATCTCATTATAATGAAACCAATACAAGCACTTATTTGGAACTAAATAAGAAAGTCCACTTACAATGCCTTGTCTTACATAGTCATTTTCCAAAGTTACTGCAAATCAGCATAACAATAAATACTGCTGTATATCCACTTCCTCTTGTGGGTGTTTAACTTTCCCTCTGAAAATAGATTTTATATAATTTTATTGTTTGCATTCTTACATTTTTCTCCTGTATGATTGCAATTCTATTACGTCTTAATCAAGATGTTGTATATCATAAATGAAAAGATTGAAATTCAATAAGCTCTTAACATATAGGGCTGAAAAGGAAAGTGGAAACTATGATCGACAATATTTTTCTATAATTGACATTGGACAAAATAAACTTATGAACTAGATATTGCTAATTTACGTGTTCCATTTATATAGAATCTTCTCTAATTTTTCTTTTTCAATACTGAGTCAAGTTTGTTTGTTGACATTAAATACCAGAACTGATATAAGGAGAGTAGGGAGAGTCCTTTAATTTGAGTTTGAGTGAAATTGTCGTCCTTCAATCATACTAAACCTAGTCTTATAAATAAGTTATGAGTGGGGGTCCCCTGCTGCAGGACGGAATCAGAATCCGGAATGGGGATTTTCCTGAACATTGTGGACTTTTAAGTATTTTTCTCCTCCTATACTCAGTTGAAGAAACTTTCAGAGTGGATTAGTGATAAATACATTAACAAGATTAGCACATCTTCTGAAAATGTTGATTGGAATAGAAAACCAGTAGATATTTTAGGGTCTCGAGTTCTTAGATCTTTACTTTACTACATTAATTTTGCCTTGTACACATAGATGTTATTGAAAATCAAAAGTTCTCCTTTGCTTGTCTAGTAATCAGTATTTTATGCTTATTCATTTCTTTTATTTGAATTGTCTCCTTCACATGACTTAACATTTACAAGTCGATATAAAGAACAAGTCCTATATCTTTCTTTATTTTATTTCTTTATTTATTTATTATCTAATCCATCTTAGCCTTGGCAGGAGTTCTTACGTTCCGACAAAAAATTGATGGGGTTATCACCACTTACATCTTTATTTATATTGTTCACATAAATTTCATTGCCAAATACAATTAATGGTCTGGAAATAAGTTACAGCGCATGATTTTTTGCTGTTGTTTTGTCCTCTGAAGCTTTTTGCCTACTTGAACTTCAAAATTCAAGGAAAGATATGCATCTTCATTAAACTCATTTCACGAACTCATTTTCAACCACTCATTCTCCCAATGAAATAATTATGCACGTGGATCCATAACCTTTTTTCTACTTTTTAAACACATTCTTAAAAAAATCATTTTTCATAAAATCTATTTTCAAAAAATCTACATCAGGCCTTTCGAGTCTTCAACAGATGGAGCACAATAAACTCTTTCTCAATCATTATTTTTATTGCATATAGATCACATGTCATGTTCATCAATTTGAACTTTCCCTTTTATCAAAATCTCGTGGTCCAGTTAAATGCTAAAATATTCTGTAATAACTATAATTTTGCTGCTTTAAATTACTTGATTTGTTTAATGTAATACGAGCAATAAATACATTGATTTTATGCTGATTTTAAGTCTATTTACATTTGTGTATATCTATATTTGTGTACATACAACTGAAATTAATGTTTTTTTATTCTTGTGCAGCTATCAATCAACATTGAAGCAACTTTTCCGCGAATTTGAAAATGGAGATGACTCAAATTCTCAGCTAGCTGCTGTTACAATGCGTATAATGCAGGCTCTTCAAACCAATTTAGATGGAAAATCTAAGCAATATAAGGATCCTTCTTTGACTCATTTGTTTCTCATGAATAACATTCATTATATGGTCAGATCTGTCCGCAGGTTATAACAATTTTACGGATTATTGAAACGTCACAAGCCATATTTCTGTGTCCGTCAAAATTTTAGCTTATATATGTTTTGCTTTTAGGTCTGAGGCCAAAGATTTGTTGGGCGATGATTGGGTGCAAAGACATCGGAGAGTTGTGCAGCAACATGCAAATCAATACAAGAGGATTGCGTGGACAAAGGTACTACTATCCCCATATTATCACATTAGTTAACTAAGAATTGGTGATCTATTGCTCCAACTAATGCTACCTGTGAAGATCGTAATTTCCCGAACTGATTTCTACTAGATGTGTGGTTAGAATTTTTGATATTGTAATAATAGGAAGCTACAAATATCAAGTTGTGTATTTTTAGGTAATGCTGCATTGAATTTTGCTTCTCAAGACTTATAGCGTGTCTGGCTAAGCTTAAGAAGTTTACTTATAAGTAAATAAATTTTAAATAAATTAATTTTTTATTGGCGAAGTTGAAAATAAGAAGTTTCTTATTTTGGACGAAGGATCAAAATCAGTAAATTTCCTTGGCATATGTTTGGCTTATGTTTATAAACTATTTATAAACACGCAATCCACCTTTTGTCCACATATCTTGAGGGATTCACAAGTATTATCCACTTGTTCACCACTTATTTTTACTTATTGATGATTTACAAATCTGATGTCCTGCCTCCATTGGGCAGGATAAAAAATTCTCACAGACTCTTATTACATTAGTAGTGGAAAGTTTTTATATCAAATTCATGATAATTTAAATAGTTTATAAAAACTTTGAAAAGTAAGAAAATGGTAATATATTCCAATATGATTGAAAATAAGAAGTTAGAAGTCATTTTTCACATCTTCCTAAGGTTAGAAAACATACTCTTAGCCTTTGTTTGATGGCCATTATTTGGCAAAATAAAGTTTTGAATAGTGAATTTTTGGAGAATGTGTGGTTAAAAAGATGGAAAAAGTTTTGGGTTTACGTGCAGAATAATTTTATTGTGTGAATGTGTGGTTGAAAATGAGTATGTAGAATAAAGAGTTATGAAATAATGGTTGTCACTTGTCAAATAGGGGCTTAATTTGGGTTTCAGCATATATATATATCTCTCTGAAGAAAGCAGACTTTCATTCACCAGCTTAGCATCTTACGTAATTAATGTTGTCGCGCTCACACTAGGATCGCAACCCACATTTGTGTCCTATATAATATTCATCCTGGAGTGGAACGAGAACATTCCTGTTCTTTTCCTATCTTAATGCAGATGTGCACTTCGGCATTTGCATTTCCTTCTACACCTCAATATAATTAGCGAGTACTTTGTTTGGGACTAGTTTCCTTGTAAGTTAAAATTGAATGATTATCTAATGTACAGGTGTTATTCTTTTTCTTTTGGCGGATGCTGGCAAAATTTTAAGTACGACTGTTGAACTAATCCACTGAGAAGAAAATAGTTCATGAGAATGTGGTATTTAAGAATGTGCTAACATTGAAATATCGTAATTGGAACAATAATCTTCTATCGAAAAGCCACATGGAATTGTGACCTAGCTCTCTGCTAGACTGGGAATTTTTTTTTTTTATTTTTCCTTCCATTATTTGGATATCGTGAAGAAGAAACTCCATCTGTTAAATAAAGCCTCTTACACCTTTCCATAAAATGACGTATTTATTTTGCAATTCCTTCTACAGATTTTGCAGTGCCTCTCTGTTCAAGGCCTGACATCTTCCGGAGGCGGAAGCGCTGCTAGCATCGATGGAGCAAATAGTAGCGGAGTATCAAGAGCAATCATCAAAGACAGGTGTGTTTGAGTTGTAATTTCCTGGAGAACATTCTGTGCTTGTTGAGCTGTATAATTTGAACTGAAATGTCGTTTGACTGAATTATTGCATTTCATTAATAGATTGAAGACATTTAATATTCAATTTGAAGAGCTTCATCAAAGACAATCTCAATGGACAGTTCCTGATACCGAGTTAAGAGAATCCCTGAGGCTCGCAGTTGCTGAAGTCTTGCTTCCAGCTTACAGATCTTTCATCAAACGCTTTGGGTACGTTTTTCTATTATCGATATAAATATTTCATAACACTTCTACATGAATTCTGGTGTTTATCACTTATCCGTATATTCTTATGTATATTTATGGGAAACTTGTATCATTGATACATCATTCTATTGCCTGAGTTGCAAGTTGGTCTCAAACTTTTCATTATATTTGTACAATCAATCTACAGCGATAGATACCGTCCAACTTGTGTTAAATTGTCAATGTGTCCCTTATTGAATCATACCCCACTTTAAATTTCTAGGCACCAGCTCAAGTTGGGAAACAAAACTTAGCTATATAAAGTTGGACATATAAGGGCCACACAACAATTTAAAAAAGATTTGTACGGTTTTCATTATTGAATCCTAAGGCGCTTTCAAGCTTGCAAATATAATGGAGACCAACTTGCTACTAGGCCAATAGGTTGGGAGCCAATGCTGTAATTTCCACAATATTTTTTCAATTAAGTTACACTTGAAGGAATCCTAAATGAACCTAAGGAGCCCATATCTTGCATATTAAAAATTTATATCATCAAAGGGACAAAGGCTTAGGATAATGATTCTACGTTGGACACATTGTATTTATAATTTGCAGCAAATGGAATAGTAAAGTCTCATTCTTACTGTTAACGACATCACCCTCATTGCACCGTGACACGAGTATATTCTGGTGACACGAACTTGAATTTTTGACATGTATCAGGCCTTTGGTTGAGAATGGTAAGACCCCGCAGAAGTACATCAGATACAATCCAGAGGATCTCGAACATATGCTTGGTGAGTTTTTCGAGGGTAAGACCTTAAATGACCCCAAGCGGTAGATTGATCTGTGTAACGAGGTTTATAGTCCTCGACTTTCTTTTATTAGACGAAGATGGGGCCACTGTCTTGTTCATGATGTTTTTTCCTCTTGAGGTGGTTTAGTTCTTCGACCGCATGTTGTAATATATTGTAGAGAAGCTTTGTTACTCATATATTCCTTGTTTTTTGGATGGAGATATTGTAATGAGGTATAAATGTTTTACCATGTTTGGAAAAAAGGCACATTTATAGGTGCTTATCTGGACACATACTGCCCAAATAAACCCATTTTTAAAGCCATCCAAACACGCCTATAATTCCTCTATTCTGATATTTACATTCAAAAATAAGAATGGAATGATTATTTAACTTCCAATTTTCATATATTGTTGTGATAAATAAAAATTACGATAAACCAAATTTCAAAACACCAAAACAAAAGGTTGTAATTTGCATAAATGGTTGGTACGATGGGGACTTATTTCAATTTAATACACCAACTTTTAATTTATATAATAATGCAATATTAGTTACCTTATATGATAGATAATTTGCCGACTTTAAGCATATATAAATTAAAATAAGCTAATTAATATCTTACGAGCGTGGATGAGAAACCAAATTTGTTTTTTCATCTATGAGAGAAATCGTTGCAAACTGCAGACATGATAAAACTCGAAAAGTTTTGCTTCAGTTTCAGTTTCTTTGACAATTTTGTTGACATTGCGTGATATGACACACATTTTTGCCACTGCTTTTAACAATATTTAAAATAACCAATGATCTCGAATTTGACATCTCACATTGTCAAGGAAAATGAACATTTTTGATGTACAGATAGCATAATTCAAACTCAAATACTGAATTATGAACTAAAAAAACATAAGAAGCCAGCTTGTGTTGAATTTGCATGGAAATTAAACCCAGCTCTCTCTCTCTCTCTCTCTCTCTCTCTCTCTCCAATGCAGGGAAACCATGACCTACTTAGAAATCATGGAAAACAGCATGATTAACCATATCCAAGATCTCATAAAAAACATTCTCGTTAACTTTATTGACCAACGCATCACCTTAAATTGGGCATTATTCTTTTCAGCAGTCCCACAAATATATTCTTCTCTCTCTCTGCGTCTGATGATTGTGGGATCCGAGGCTTTGATCATTGAAAGAGAGAGAAGAGATAGATTCTAATTATATGGTGATTAATAAGAGTTGGAGATCCGAGATCAGTTCCCTTACTTTCATGCAAAGATCACTTGGAATAGAAAGAACAAAGCTAGCGTGATCACCTTTAAAACACCCATTTTCACCTTTTTCTTTTCTTAAAGAAACACTGCAAAAGTTCAATGTGTGGAAACTTTGTCTCCATTCCAACACCTCCAACTTTTTGTAAACAACACACCTTCTCTCTCTCTCTAATCTCTGATTCCATGCAATAGGAAAAAAAAAAGTTGTATTGCCTTATAAAAAGCAATATTATAGATCTGCCTCTTTGCTTTTTCCCTTTTCTTCTTTCCCGTAAGGTTATATATCATTAAATTCCACTACTAATGATTTACAGATTATCGTGCTTTTTCTTTTGAACGGCTACTCATCATAGTTTAATCACAAATGTTTAAAATGTTCCAATTATCAAACCGCTTTTCTCGAAGAAATTTGTGCCACAACACACTTAGAAATACCCTTTAAATGTAACAGATGAAATTTTTGTTTTTTAATTAAAAAGGGTTCAAAAGCAAGTACATTTTTTGGATTTCTATCTATTTTCTATATGCCAACCTCTATACCTCTACCTTGTTCTTTTATTTTTATTTTTATTATTATTTTTTTCTTTTTACTTGTGGGTTATGTCCATGAGAAGAATTAGTGAAATTAATTTGTGGGTCATTTATGCATTCAAATTTCCAGTCGAGAAAATGTGTGTTGGTTAATTAATTTTCAATTTTAGGGCTTGTTTGTCATGAGATAAATGAAGCAAATAAAAGCAAGTGTCTTCAGTCTTTTGAGATGGATATATCCCTTTTGACTACTTTTTGGCTGGAGCTTTTCAAAACTCACTTATTTTTCTTCCTTTAAGACAAATTTTCACTCACTCAATTGAAAAATAAAATAAATATCCCCTATACCACTTCCAATTCTTCTCACGCCACATAAATAAATATTATTTCAATTCAAAATTAAAATAAATACCAACCATGGACCTTTTGAATGATAGTTAAAGAAAACTCCATCAGTAATTACTAGCGATTGTGTGTTCAGCGTTTTATTAGTGGTGTGGCCACTAAATATTTTTGTAGCTTTTTTAACACAGTGCGACTTTTTGTTCATTGATTTCATAATGGGAGCAAAGCTCGAGGTCATGTCGCCTATATTGACATTTTGACAAAGACAGGCACTAGCAGTTTTCATGATCCAGAAAATTAAGGTTGGAACTTGGAAAGAGGATTGGACTTGGTTTTGAATCCAAATTTAAGAGGGCAAGAAGAAACTGAAAAGACTGATAGTGATTTTCTGTCTACTACTTTTAAAGACTCATCATTTTAAAAGTAAACCTAATTATTTGTTTGTTTCTTTGAAGATTATAAAGTTATAAACTTTATTATGTTTGATAGTTAATTTGGCACTTCCATGATGATACAACAATTCTGTCATGGGTTTAATGTTTGATCCCTTCTTTCTTGGAAAAACCCTGGAAGAAAGAAAAGAAAATCAATCTGTCTGATTACAAAAAATAAGCAAATTAAATGAACATTGGGTTAGATACTCATTTAATTTTTGTTGTATTTGAGTCCATAAACTTCGACTCTGGCACTTGATTTCTAACCAACATATTTTGAAGAATAGTTGCATTAAAATGTCACATATTGTATTACAAGTGACATGAGACGTTTGAATAAAAAGACGATCATATTGAGGGATGAGCGGACAGGGGGTCTTTTTCCTTAAAATCTTTTCATTATTTGCGAGTTAATCGTGAATATTCAAATATTATAAAAGTTTTAAGAGTCTAAACACCATGGAAATTTGAATGGCAATTCATGTGCTCATTATGGACAGTAGTTAATTTTAGTACAATTAATGATGAGGTGCAAATGAAGTATATAGGCCTCTACATATTTGGTTAAGTTGAAAAGTAAGCCAAAATTACTTTTAACTAAAGTTTAGTCTCTAAACATATTTAGAAGTAGTACTTTTTAAAGGAAGAATCACTTTTAAAATAAGTAACTTAAGTAAACATAACTTCGATAACTGAAAACTTAGTTCATTACTTATAATAAATATTTTAAGCTTTGCAAAACATGATTTGGACCTGGATCATGTTTTCAAGGGAGTACTATCATTCTCATAAAGCTTGTGGTCTTCAAGGAACTTATTATTGTCTAATTAATTAGACTGGTGGTTCCCATATATACGTTTCTTCAATTGATTCTAAAGTGAAAACTTCTTTAATCTTTATCGTTTAAAGATATTTAGATTCGTGCTCTTATTTTGATGCTGATCTTTTAAGTTTTATACCTCGCAAAGATATGAATATTGATTATGGAATTACACTAAAACCAACTTTTACTCAACAAAAGAACAAGAATGTACATTTAATTTAATCCGTGAAAATGTTTTAGCTTTGAAAAATATGATATATATTGTATATTAACATGAGGCTCGACACGTGGCAAAATAGGGTCTCATACGGATTTAACAAGTAATTGTTGAACTTGTCAATTCACGTCGATCTGGATAACTCAACTAACTAAGCGATGAGATGATCTGTCCATGAATATGCTCCCTTGAGTTAGTGAGTTCTTTCGACATTGTGTAAAAGGCTGGCTCAACTCTATCAATGGTCAATAAAGTACACTTCTCCAAAAATCTATTGATCATTTTGATTCTTATGAAGTACGTAAAAGATGAGAAATATAGTGAAGTCGACCAACTTGCTACAATTGGAACAGAAGGTGCAAGTAATATTTGGGGTAGATTATATAGCCTTTGACAGTTACCTCACAAGGAAAGGAGACATCACAAACAGTGACAAGCCTATTAAGGAGAGTGTTGACGATGATCATGCTAACAAGTGCACAAAGAGATACCTGGAAACCCCACTTAATGCTTGTTGCACTCATTTTGCTTCCAAGTACAAGGCCAATACCAAGTACAAACTATGCTTTCACATTTTATTTTGCCAAAATTCTAGTCATTTGATTTCTTTACCTAAAGCTCTACTTAGCATAAGGAACAAAGTGTTTTAGGCCAATGCATCCCTAGTTCAAGTGGCTGAGTAATTGACTTTTGGCTGATTAATTTGGAGAGATCATAATGGAGTTTAGGCTCATTCTATTAACTTAGAAGTGCTTTTTTAGATTTTGACATCAACACGACATCATGAATCGTACCAGGATCTCCTCCTTCGTTAATATAAAGAAACTAGGACATTTAACGGCCTCCTCATTCATGAAATTCGTAGAGAAAATCTTTGTCGCTACAAACTACTCAAGTTTGGTTCAGATAAAAATCAAAATTTTAGTAAATTTTGATAGAAAGTTATGAGCTTTGCATAAAAGTGACAAGATTAATAATTCATCAATATACATTTAGTTTTACAAATTTGACTCCTGATACTGTCAAGAAACCCCCTCGTTCTATAGTAAACAAATTCTGTAATCGCCCTCACGCCAATATGAAGTAAAACTAATAAACTAAGTTGAAAATGCAAATTACAAGACAAAAAAAGAAAAGAAAATTCAAGTCCACAGATCCCAACCCCCTTCTCCATTTACAGTACTTGTTTTTTGAACACAACTTGCTTGTCCACTAAATCCAAAATTCCATGATAGAAAACTGAATCTTCATCTTCATCTTCTGTCGCAATATTTAGATCCAACAAGGCACATTCCTGCTTCAAGTCCTCACCGTTTTCTTGATCTTTCTCTATTTTGTCACATTTTTGTTCGGTACGAGGAGAACAAGTTCTTGATTCTGAGCTGAAATTTTCACAGTTGAAAATGATAATTGCATCATTAAGTGGAACAGAATCACCATCGGAAAGTGCAATACTTCCATTTTCAATTGCCATTTCGATTCCTTTCCGGGAATGATAATCTAGTTGATCAACATCTTCCATGAAAAATACACGGCTAGGATTATCTCGTACAGCATCTGCAAATCTATCAAAATAACTTCCACCGTGTTCATCTCTTTTCCTCTTGTTGCTGACTTCTTCTGTTGGATCATCTCTTGCTGCTGATGAGAATTTGCTCAGACTAATCTCAAGAAAGTTTTCTTGAGAACCAAATATTATCTTGGCAATTTCTTTTGCCAATTTCGCTTTGCCATCAGAATCAATGCCTGAAAACAACAGCCAAGTTTCTTCTCGATTTTCTCTGTCTTCGTGTACTTTCTTGATTTTCGTCTTCATCAATCCTGATCGACATTTAAGAATCGTACTCGCGATATCAAAAATAATGTCTTTCTGCCATGGAACTTTCTTTTCTAATGCATTGCAAAAAATGTTCATAATTTCTGGATTGAACTCCTTGAACTTAAGCAAGAAGTCCATATTATCTCCAGTTGCTTCACTAGAGGAAGCTGAATTAGGACTTGAATTGGGATTTGAGAAAAGTTCAGGTTTTATAACTGGTTTATAAGAAACTTCACCCTCATTTGTATGTAGAAAGAAATGGTGTTCTTCAGGTGATTGGTTTGGTTCAAAAGTCGTCCGCCGCCACTCTAGAAGGCTTGGATGCAGCTTAGAATTTTTCTTACTATTGGAAGATATTGAGCCAGATGAAGAAGGTGATAATGATGAAAAATTGAACATTTTTTCAAGAAAATGTGGTTGCCTGTGGACGGACTTGCAGATTGAGTTCCATTTCTTGCTAAGATCTTTGATTTTGTCAAATTCCTGTACCATAAAACATATCATTAAAGAAACTATGATAAAATGTTCACCTGAACACCGTAAATTTTAGAAACTAACGTTTGGAAAAGGGCATTTCAAATGTCAATAATTAACCTGATCAGCGTCGGTTTCTTTTCTGTTCTCATTCTTGTACTGTTGGAGCCATGAAGGCAAGCTTGAGCTAGAACAAGTGGTAGTGGACTTCATGTTGTCATTCATTAGGCCTCTTGCTTCTCTTTTGAAGTTCACCATGCAATCTGAGCAGCAAGTGAGGTACTTCTGGACTCCAGCTTTCTGAAATAGCAAGTTGGAACCATCGAGCGGCCCCTTTCTTTTGACTTGCAAATCACTGAAAGAAGAACACATCAAATGTAAAAATTAAAAAATTTGCATGGATTGATAAACTTGATGCTAAGGATCAAACTGCGTGAAAAAAATAAACAATAAAAAAATTCACCTAGACGACCCTAACTGAAAACAAGAATAATAAAACTTTAGTGATGCAGTATCATAAAGTTTACCTCTCAAGATTGAGAGTGAGAGCCAAGGTGCCAACAGGAATTGTAAGAGGGTGAAGGTTCCAAAGAGTTTCTAAAGAAATGCTGCCATTTTTGCACTTGTTGTAAGTCTGGAAAGTTGCAGTGCCCATAATCCACAATTTTTTATTCTCTCCATCTCCAGATACCAGTCTACTGATCTCCATTATCATGTATTCCACAGGGCAGTAGTAGCCAATATTCCTTTGCTCTCCATATTTAGACCAATACTCAGAAACCCAATTAAGATCACCCAAATACAACACAATTCCTCTACTTACAGAACTTTTAACAAATGACCTAAGCTCTCCAAGTTTCTCTTCATATTCTTGTCTAGAGACATTTCTTAGAGTGAAAAGGGGAACACTTATGAATTGTACAAACCTCATATCTAAAGGTACATCTTTCTTGTCGAACTTATGGATTACTGCTTTTACTACTGCCTCAGCAGTGGCCAAACACTCCCCTACAATAACAGTGTTTTTCCTTTTATTGTTCATCATTGCTTCCACAACACTCATGACATCATCATTTTGTACTTGAATATTAGTCATTTGGGGCTCAGTATTTCCAAGAACTAGGAGTTTGGAAGTGGTATCTTTGGACTGATTAGCACCAATCTCTAAAGAAACAGCTTGTTCTACATTGGTTTTGACTTGGGAGCTGGAAAAACCAGCTTCCCTCATGACCCTACTAACACTTGGATCATCTAGAATGGAAATAACAAGCTGTTCTACCTCTACTTTGAGGGCTAATATGGGCTGCTGCTGCTGGGTTTCGACGGAGCCTCGACGCTGGTGGGCTTGTGCGCGCTTGAAGGCGGCCACCAGCGCGTTGGAGAGCACGGGGAGATGAGATTGAGGGCTGAGCAAAGGGCTAGAGGCAGATGTGGGGAGGCGGTTAAGTGCAACGTTGAAACAAAGCTCGAGGGCTTTGCATTGAAGGGGATGAGAATGTGATTGGAGGCAAGCCCTTCGGAACAAACCGGCGGAAGAAGCAAGCATGGCACTCGCCACATGAAGAGGAGTAACCTGCGCATTGCCTCGCCTTCTAGCAAGTCCAACTGCCTGCTTCAAAATGCTTGCTGCGTCAGAAGTTAGAGACTGTTGGAAAGTGTATCCTCCAGTCCTCATCTTTGATTTCAATTTTTTGAAGTATTTAACGTAAGATTATATACTATTTTCTCGAGAAACTTATGAACAAAAATCTAAACACAAATGGGTTTTAGGTTTCATATGAGTAAGAAATCTGGTAAGGAACATTGGTTTGGTGATATATTTGAAGTGTGAAGTGAGTTTGTTCCTTTCTTGTGTTAGTTTTGTATCTGAAAGTTCTCAAAAATTTGCATGAGAAAGTGGAATGCATGTGAGGCAAAGGCAAGCTGTCTCTCTAGCTTTCTTTCATAAAAGGTAGAATTGATAAATTTGAAGTTGGACTGCTATTCTTTTCTGGCAAGTGAATATAATATAATATTTTATACACAAGTTTCAAGCCTCTAGCCTGAGGAAATTTTGAAAATGTGGCCTTAGTTACGTCAATTATGCCCCTTTTTAATATTAAAATCAAATTTTAGTAAATTTTGATAGAAAATGATAAAATATATGATAGAAAAATTGTGAATTTACGAAATATATGATTAAAATTAATTATTAATTTTAATTTTGATTTTAATTTTTACCAAATGGGAGCATGACCAACAAAGAACGGACAGCCATGTTGTCTTGCTCTCAAATATACGGTACTTAGGATGATGCTAGTAACATTCGCGTGTAGATCAATACTGGACGGATTAGACATAATAATTAATAAGATATTAGTACAATTTCTCTTGTTTATATTTAGTTCAATATTATTAAATCTTACTTACTAAATCATATTTATACTAAAGTATTGTATAAGATTATGGAGGAGATATATGATAAATTTTGTCTTATTTCTTTCTTTAGTTGAGTATAGCTCTGCTTAATTTCACGTAACAAATATATCTTTTGAGCACTTCAATTTATTACGAGCAAAAGAGTTCTAAAATTTACCAGTTTTGTTATTTGATTAAGCACATGTACGTATTTAAATTATAAGCCTTTGTTCGAGTCACATTATTTTTCTAATTTTCATTCTTTTACTCATTTTTAATCACACATTCTTCAATAAAATAATATTATTCATCACATCAATAATTTTTCCTTCTTTTTCAACCACATATTCTCCATCACATCAACAGTAAAAATGTATTCTTACTCCAAAATGTGCACCAAATAGATATATTTTTTTTGTCGAACTTTCTTTCTATCAACACATTTTTATGAGATTCACATATAGTGGCCACTTTTGAAACTCTCATTTCTATTTACTAGTAGTAAGCACGTGTTTTGCACGTCTTATGTATCAAATGAATGATATGTGAATGCTTTTGAAGTACTAATGTTTTTTTTGAAGTAGTTGAGTTCATTGATATGGTTAACGGAAAAAATTAAATTGTTATTATATATATATATATATATATATAT
>CAIGRP010118313.1:0-13464 GCA_903798385.1 Fraxinus cuspidata
CAGAATGTTTCCCTTGTGCAGCCCCGTTTTAAGTTAGCAGCGATCTTGAAAGGAGGAGCAATTAAATTCCATAATTCTTAACAAAAAATGAACAAAGGAGAGCCGGAGACGGGTGGAGACGGGGAGAGACGGAGATGGGGAGAAATGGGAAATCAAAATAATTACTAATTAGGTTAGGGTTGACGTAAATTCGATATATATATATATCATTATTATTATTTTTTAAATAGTGGGTCGGGATGGGTGGGTTAATCCATAACCCGAACCAACCCGAACCGCTTAGAATTTCCAAAAACCGAACCCACCAAAAAATCGAAAAAAAAACCAACCCGACCCAATCGGGTCGGTTTAGTTCGGTCGGGTTCGTCGGGTTTGATCGGTTTTTGCCCACCCCTACTTGTATATATATACATACACAATTGAGAATGAAAAATGAAAAAAAAAAAAAATAAATCTATTTTTGTCATCACATTAGGAAGAATATCCTCAGCATACAATGGGTTATTAATCGATTGTGGTTAGTGGTCCTTGAAGTGGCAGGTATTTTTACAGTGATTGACCCAACTTAAAAGAATGTTGAGTGTGGGCTCTATTACTTGCATGATTGATTGATCCAAACACATGTGGCTCTCTTAAACTATAAGTTGGCTTGAATCAATGTACACCAGAAATAGAAACAGATAGACATCTAAATTTAAGCCACATGTTTGTCAACTGCCACATTCATATTACAAGATTGCACTCTTGTGAGGTGATACATCACTTGAATGCAAGAAAATTAAAGTATTTTATGGGAAGATAAATAAAAACGTCACGGAAATTTTTTTGTAGCTTTTATGCACACACAAACAAATAAATGTCTATAATATATGAAACTTATCATGATCAAACCATGCGTGTTACCTCTTTTTGTGCAGATGGGTGTGAATTTCTAATACGACGCTGTAAGTTATAAATATTAGATAATTTTCTAGACAAAAAGTTGACATATACTTACCCTAATTAATTATTTGGACGATACTTCCGACTATAATCTATTTTGTAAAACATAATTTCATAAAACATGTATACCTTTGATTTATTGGAAAAAAGCCAAAACACTTGAGTAGTGTATTCTTTAGTGGGCACGCGAGATGCGAGGGATGGACCATTTCCTTTGTCGAATGTCAGGCCTTTGCGTTATACAAGATTTGGATAGAAAATGAGGGGGAAATGTAATTAGAGTGGACGTTATTAGAAAATTACACCAAAATTTAATTTCTATTTTTGAATTTCATATATTATGATCTTCTTATCATTCCTTTCCGTTGGAAAATATTTGCCTACTCCCATTTCATGTATCAAAACAAGGGCAAACAACTTTCACCTAAAAAGTTTAGAAGCGTGTTGGCATGTGCTAAAAAGTCGATAAACAACTTATTCTAGAGATAAGTATTAGCCCTTGTTTTAGTCCCCATTTTAAAAAAACTTATTTTTTTCTCAAACTAATTTTCAACCAAATATTCTCTTAAGAAAATAATTTTATACGTAAACTCAACATTTTTCTATATTTTTTAACTACACATTTTTTTAAGTATTTTTTCGTAAAACTCATTCTCAAAAAATCTATACTACCAAGGTGCTTAATGACTTTCTATAAACTAACTTTAGGCACAACCAAAATACTTATCTCTACCTTCTAGTTTGACTTTCTGAACATATAGCAATGTTTTGAAAACCAACTTGAGAATCGACTCGAAAAAGATTAGGGTCAAAGGTCAAAAGATTCAGTTGGGTTGAACTGAATGCAATAAATAAATAAATAAATAAACACACACACAAAAACAATAAAATACTTTGAAAGCAATTTTTTTTTTTAAATTTCCACATTACTAATTGAAAGTAATCAATGTTTGTTAATTAGATTTATTATCTTACAATTAGTCTCGATACTTCAAAAAACTAAAAATCAATGTGCTAAAGAATTTGTTTTGTTAAAAATGAAATAATTTGAGCCTATAGAAAATGATATATAATATTATTATATTAATAATGAAGTAAAATTTAAGTTAAATTTGAAAATTAAATAGATGAAAAGATGGAGGTGAATATTATTATTTAGTTAGTTGGGACCCAAAATCAAATTAGTCCATTAGACACACATTTAGAAAATGACTTTGATATACATTTTAACATTTTTTTGCTATCACATTATCCTAAGCATTGCTTAGGCTTGAAATTTGTGCAAAACGCATCACTTCACCCTTAAAAACAATTTTTTTCCTTCCATTCTTTTGTCTTCTCTAAGAACTCCTTTATTTGACTTTAATTTCTATATTTTAAAAGACTTTATATATACAAAAGTCAAAAATGACTTTATCCGATAAAGAGTTAAATAAGATTTAAATTATAGTGTTAACTACATTATGTAATTATTATTTTAAAACTCATTATTTTGTTAAAAATTTCGAATGCATGTATGAAGTTCCTATAAACTATTAAATAAGATTTGTTTGATTGAAAATTGAAACTATGAAAAGTAGTCTAATATTTGTATTTCAAAAACTTGAAATTGTATAATTGACTAATTATGGAATTATTAAATAAATATATTATTTTACAATTTTAGATGTTTGGTATATGTTTTTTTTTATTAAATGATTTTTTAGAATGATTAAAAATTCAAAATAATATTAAAAAATATTTTTTACACCAAGGTCCTGCCTAGGCTCGTTTAAATTCATAAAGCTTGATACTTTGCTTCCACATCTAATTATACTTTATGTTTTTAGAACATTGGAGAGAAGTGCATTTATAAAAGAAACATGCCATCCGAGATTCCTTTATGAGCCATTAATTGTAGTGCATGAGCACATTAATAAAGTTAAAAACTTTTAAATTAAAATAGGCAATATTGGTAAAATCGTCACAGATTCACCAATTTACGGTTAAACTAGTCAATTAGACGACTTTTTAGCGGTTTTTGTTAAAATCGATTAACCAGACATGATTGACCCAATTCTTGATCATATACCCCGATCGAGCTCGCTGGATTGAGTCGATTTTGATGACATTACATATTAGTTCTCAAATTAGATAGCTGGTGCATACATGTGTATCTAACCTATGAATCCCACATCGGTTCAATACAGAAATTTTAATTAATATATAAATTGTTTAATCATCTTGACAATGTTAATATTTTAAGATAGAATCTCAAGTTTTAATATTTTATACTAAGTTCGATTAAGTTCAAACGAATAATTTCATTAGTCTAAAACTCAATTAGCACAACACGTATTTCAAGATTTATATTAAGTAAACCTCATATCGAATATCAATGAAATAGATACACAAAAAATAGAATAAGAATAAATTCAACATGGGTTTAATACCAAATATTAACTAATATATAAGGATTTGTGGTACTTCTTTTAAAATGGTTGACCAAAATCATGCCAACTCAAAATATAACCCTTACCACCTGCATGTTTGCATTCAAGAAAAGCATTTGCAGAAGAAGGGTCATAACTCTCATAAGGCATGGCTCCTAGCCTACTCCTACCGGCCATATGCCATATTCTCCCATTTATCAACCCCATTAGGCAGGAAGGATGAGGATATATTCTTGTCTTTTAGTAGTGCATCAGATGCCCATACTAAGCCCACTAAATACAGTCCATACTGCATGGTTATGGCTGTTGCATATATAGTTCCAACCTCCTGGGTCTGCCCACATGACCTATCACATATTGGGCAGTACTCAAACCAGAGGTACTCGATGGTATCAAAGAAGAAAAAAATTACTATACAATCATATTCAATATTGCATAGTAAGTATTCTGTGTACGATGAAAGAAGAACCCTAGCACAGTGGAGATTTTGTGTACATTGTACGAGTATACTGAGTGTGAGAGGATAAGGGATGATACGATCATCCTATATGTACCGAATTTAACCGTTTTGATCTCCTCTTACACAAAAGAACCAAGGAGTCCTGCCAAGGCCAAGCAAATATAAATTGCGTGGCATTATCTTCTAGTTTAATGCTATTTGTATATAATTATTTATAGATTGATGTATATAGAAAGAGAAAAAAATTGAGAGAGAGAGAGAGAGAGAGTAGAAAAGGAATTGAATTTTAATAGAATATCATATCATCAATCTGTAAATAATTATGTATACGTAGCATTACTATATTTTCTAGCGAAGCAATGTTATCAAAGCTTGCACTAAACGCTAGGGTATTGCTCTCACCTAGCATTATGCTTGGAATTTAGGTTGCCCGTAAACTTAAAAATGTTAGAATTCTTATTTCGAACATATTGTGGTACTTTTTGAAATATCGCAACTCTTGATAATATTTCCAAATCTCGATAGAGGTTTTCCATTTTCTTTTTTAAAATTTTTATTAAGTTTTGAAACTTCTGAAAACTTTGACAAAAATATTTGAAACTTCGTTAAGGAATTGTAATTTTGTAATTGGTTTTGTTAGGAGTTTCAACTAAAAAAAATGGCTTGCCTTGTTTTATTAATGGTTTGGCCTAAATTTGTTGATTTATATTATTATTTGTTGTTAATTTTAATGCAGTGTTTCGTCTTTCATTCTTTTCAAAAATAATATTTCTAGGTGTCGGGTGAGCGTTTTATTCTAGTCGAAAATCTTGTTGTAATCTTGATCAACTTAATTTATATGTGTATGTCCCACGCAATTATGATTTTCCTCAACTGAAATTGAGGTGCCAACAAGGCTGGAAATATAGTTCAATCTTTTCTTATTTCCTTCTTAAGACACGTTTGGCAATCATTATTTTTAAACTTTTTTTTAATACTTTTCAACTATAAATTTAACAATAAAATATTCTGCACATAAATTGAATTTTTTCTACTTTTTAATCTCACATTATTCTTAAAATCACTATTCAAACTCTATTTTTTTCAATAATGATTGTCAAACGGTGGCTAAAATGACAAGCAGTAAAGAGCACAATAATTAATTTTAGAGTGTGTTTGGTGCATATTAAAATGAAAGAATGCCTTTTTTTTGAAGCAATGTAATGGAAAATATGTGGTTGAAAAAGAAAAAAAAAGTTATTGATGTGATGAAAAATATTATTTTATTGAAAAATGTGTGGTTGAAAATGAATAGAAGAATGATAATGAAAAAAATAATATGGATCAAACAAGGTCTTAATGAACTTTTAAAAGAGCCAATTTCTCAATCGACAAGTATAAAAATCGATGTTTAAGGAAAAAACAAAAATTCGGAATGAAGTAGGTGTTTTTATTTATTACAATTAAAAAATAAGAAAGCATTCCCACGTGTAAAGTTTCTAACCGACAACGTGGCCAAAAAATTCTTTCTATTAATGTATAATCAATCAAGTTATATGTACAATTATGGTTGACAATGTTTGTTAACAATTTTCATTACCTTCATTCATTATAAAAAATTCAAAAACTATTTTTTAAATCAACTCTTGAAATTTTATGACATCAAACATTGACAATAAACTTTATCAAGTAGATTAATTCATTTATGGCCACTGGTAACCAAGTTACCAAACGACAAACTGTAGCTTCAGTGGCTACCTCGTAAAATCACAAAAAACTGGCGTCAAATGTCGAAAATTAATTTACGTCTGTAAATGATTCTTGAACAAGTGTGGTTCCCCTTCTTGCAATATTTATATACCCACACAGTTTGATTCTCTATCAGCCACACCAGTCCCTTACCAGCAATTGAGCAAACACCATTCTTCACTTTCATGCTCTGCAGTTTCTCTCTCTAAAACTTTGCAGAGAATTTGGGAGGAGTTTTTAGAGCTTTAAAAATGGCTGGAAGTGGAGTTTTTGCAGAGATAATTGATGGAGATGCGTTCAAATACTACGCTGATGGAGAGTGGAAAAAGTCTTCTTCTGGAAAATCTGTTTCGATCATTAATCCTACTACAAGAAAGGTTCAATACAAGGTCCAAGGTATTACAATTTATAATCACATGTTTCGTGTACATTGATGTTTCTTTGCTTGTTTTTTTTTGGGGGAATCTGATGATTCTCCCTTGTTTATTTGTCACACTTGGATTAGTTTAAGTTAATTAGAAGTTCTGAGTGGGATTTCAAAGAGAAGTTTCATCGTGACCAGAGGTTATTTTTCAAAAGCGAGTTCCTTTTCTTTTGAGAGGAATAAAGATTTTGTGATGCTAAATATAAATTGGTACTGCTTTATGGAAAAACTAAAATATCTTCTTCATATTAAAATTTTTGAAGTTCTTGAATTTAATTGAAGTGTTTGAATTCTGAAAATGTGTGATATATCAATAGTGTCCTTATTGATCAGGGAAAAGTGCTAATTCGATGGATGGCATGTTTGTCTCTGCAGTACTTGTTTTCATGCAAATTATAGATTATAATCTTAATTTTAATTGATTAGGGAAAATTACCTATTTCTTGTTTATGGTCATGGTCTTATCCAGCTTGTACACAAGAAGAGGTGAACAAAGTAATGGAAATGGCAAAAGTTGCACAAAAGGCATGGGCAAAAACTCCGCTCTGGAAGCGTGCCGAGCTTCTACACAAAGCAGCTGCTATACTGAAAGAGCACAAAGCCCCAATTGGAGAGTGTTTAGTGAAGGAAATTGCAAAACCAGCAAAGGATTCTGTTACTGAGGTAGCTATTAACTTCTACTAAGTTAAAATGCATATTGGTCCTGGGATATGACACAAAAAGTTATCCTGATATTGTTGTCTTAATTAAGGTTGTGAGGTCTGGAGATCTGGTTTCATATTGTGCTGAAGAAGGGGTTAGACTTTTGGGACAGGGCTCATTCCTAGTATCAGACAGTTTCCCGGGGAACGAAAGAACCAAATACTGTCTTACATCTAAGGTACATATATATTGTTCTTACATCTTACTTTTAACATTATTCTTTAGCACCAAGTTGATTAAATTTAAGTTGGCCATCACATTAGAGGATGTAGACTTTTGGATATATCCGTAATTTGTGTAGGTCTGCCTACCCTTTATGTGAATTTCAGAAGTTTCTGTTTGCTCATCTTGAAATAACCGAAGAGAGTACATAAAACTGAACATTTCAAACATGCAAATTTTGACAGTACTCTGATTTCTTTTCTTAAAATGTCATAGTTATGGATTCTAATTGAAATATACATTACAGATTCCCTTGGGTGTTGTTTTAGCAATTCCTCCTTTTAACTATCCGGTCAACCTTGCTGTCTCAAAAATTGGGCCGGCCCTGATTGCTGGAAACTCCCTTGTTCTCAAACCCCCAACTCAGGTACTATTTTATTAATCTCACGAGTAAACTTATTCTTTATGTTGTTAAATATCTATACCACAAATTTACTAGTTACTGTTAATCAAATTCGCGTGCTTTGTTTGGTGTGCGTGGAGAGAGAGAGAGAGAGAGAGCCTACCAGGAACAACTAGCGTGTGTTTGGTACGGAATAATGCACAGGACTGTACAGGACAATGGACGAGATTTGAGCTTCTTGTTCTTCCTTAATACTGTCCAATTTTGTATAATACCATACCAAACTGGCCATATAAATCTAGTCCTGATTCTCGAACTAAACCGTTGCCTCACAGGGTGCAGTGGCTTGCCTTCATATGGTACATTGCTTTCACTTAGCTGGTTTCCCCAAAGGACTTATCAGCTGTATCACCGGGAAGGGCTCTGAAATTGGTGATTTTTTGACGATGCATCCTGGGGTGAACTGCATAAGGTAACCATCATTTGCTATTCATTAGATAGCATATGAGTTCCTCTTATGTTTCAATCAATATTTGTGCTCGCTTCAAGAATACATAACATCTGTTTTCTATTTCCAATTACAACAATCATTCTCTCCTTTTGTAACTGTGAACTTGTTTTTGTCAGCTTTACTGGTGGTGACACCGGAATTGCAATTTCGAAGAAAGCAGGCATGATCCCTCTTCAAATGGAACTGGGAGGAAAAGATGCTTGCATTGTGCTTGAGGATGCTGATTTAGATTTGGTAGCTTCAAACATCATTAAAGGAGGCTTTTCTTACAGGTCTGAATGAACTTTAATATTCTTTCACTATTTCAGATCGTCTATCTAGTAAGTCTAATTTGTGTATGGAACTATATTATAGAGAGTAAATTGTGCTATACAAACTATTTTCTGTTTCTCCAAATGAAGTGCTGAAGGATAATATGAATGCCTGATCACTTTGTCGTACTACAGATAAGATCTGAAGTGATGTGCATGGTGAAACATTATTAATTCTCTAGCCATGAACTTTATAATAACAAATTAAAACTTCTCTGAGATTAAGGAATAGAATTATCTTTCATAGAAGTTTCTACAATCCTAGTGCACCAGCAAAAACGGCTTGAAAAACTTTACACCGAACCTATTTCTTCATGCCAAAAGTATACAAATGCACAAAAGATTAACCAAAATAAGCAACGATCAAGACAAACTGAGCCTTGGAAAACAGAAAAGTTTGTATCTTCTATGCAGTATATATGCGGATGTACCAATGATAATTTGCTGGAGAATATAATGTGATTCATTTTACGAAATGGGAGGTGGGATAACCTTATTCTGAAGTTCCGAATGACTTGTGCAAAATTTATCATTGCAAGTGACTAAGACATAAATTTTATGTCCGTATCTGTAACAGTGGTCAAAGATGCACAGCCGTTAAGGTTGTCTTGGTGATGGAATCTGTTGCGGACGCTCTTGTCGAGAAAGTGAAGGCCAAAGTGGCAAAATTGACAGTCGGTCCACCCGAGGATAACTCTGATATCACTCCAGTCGTTTCTGAATCATCTGCAAACTTTATCGAGGGACTGGTTAACGACGCTAAACAGAAGGGAGCAACATTTTGCCAGGAGTACAAGAGAGACGGCAACCTCATCTGGCCTCTTTTGTTAGATAATGTGCGACCTGACATGAGAATAGCATGGGAGGAGCCATTTGGACCAGTCTTGCCAGTTATAAGAATTGGTTCTGTTGAAGAAGGAATTCATCATTGCAATGCAAGCAACTTTGGACTCCAGGTAAATTTCAACCTGCCTTAATATGACAACAACGTCGTTACTGAGAATTTTTTCCTATTGTGTCTTTTGTCTTATGCAGAAAACTATATTTTCCGTTTTGTTACATAAAGGCCACAATATTGCTCCTTTTGCTGTTCGATTTTTGTTGGCTAATTGATTTTACCTTGGTTTATCTCAACTCTAGGAACCTGGAACCAGTTGGAAAATATACCGGCAAATTTAACTCCAACATTTCATGCTCAGTTAAAAATTTTACGACGCCAGTTTACTAAAATATAACCATAATCAAATGCTTTATGGTTACAGGGCTGTGTCTTCACAAAAGATATCAACAAGGCAATGCTGATAAGCGATGCCATGGAGACTGGGACAGTTCAGATTAACTCAGCTCCAGCACGTGGTCCTGATCATTTTCCATTCCAGGTATGCTAGAATTAAGATAAAACCGGAAAATTATTGGAAAGAATACCGAATAATTCATTATTCACTTTGAAGGTTATTATCTCATTGGCCATTAAGCATTTAAAACCTGGTTTTATTACAGGGCCTTAAGGACAGTGGAATTGGATCACAAGGAATCACCAACAGCATTAACATGATGACAAAGGTGAAGAGCACTGTGATCAATTTGCCAACTCCTTCATACACTATGGGCTAAAAGGGAAACCATTGACTATTCTAGTAAAGTTGAGTTTTCGAGCAAAATAATGTGTTTATTATAAGGGATCTAAATGACATTCGGAGTACTTGTTATTAGAGGAACCTATGTTATTTTATAATAAGTTTCATTCAGCTTATAATATAAATGGTTGTCTATATTCATCATCTACTATGCATCTTTTTCTCTGCAAACTTGCAATGCAACTTCTATTGCACATATGAAGGTTCGAAGTGCTCGATTGTGTTGTTCTTGTTTCGCCTCTGGGAGCATGTAACATACCGTCCATTGTTTTATGGTACTTTAGAAGATTGATATATGATGCGTCGCATTTTTTTCTTCCTTAAAATACCCCTACTGCTATGTAATGAATGATCCTTGAGTAGAATGATGTGCAAGAGGATGTCTTGAAAATGAATATTAGAAAGTATTTTATTTATATAACATGTTAAAAGTTCAAGAATATATTCATCATCACTGCTAATTCGAAAGTCCAATGAGACGAGTTTACTGACATTTTTATCCTGACTAACTTTTAATTTTTATTTATTTGGTTGACTCGTAATACATTCATTTATGTATCGAACTCTACAATTTAATTGATAGGTAACATTTCATTCTCCTACATTTACCTAATTCATTTATTTACCGTACATTATACTTGCTAGACTCGTCGATGTCTTTAAAGAGTGGTATGTCTAACGAGGAATAATATATGTGCTTGTGGTTTAATGAAATTTAATTTATCGTACATTGTACTTCCTAGATTCGTTGATGTATTTAAAGAGTGGTACGTCTAGGGAAGAGGAACGTATGTACTTGTGGTTTAATAAAATTTAATTTAAGAATTATCATGTACTCAGTTACTTTCGATGTAATAAAAAAAGGGATTTATAAGTACTTTTCAACAAAAGTTTTTAATATTTCATACCTAAAGAGCCTTGGTTCTAAAATTGGAGGAGGTTGGGGAATGGGGTTCCTTGTAAGAATCCTTAGAAGATTTCTCCCTTGTGGTTTTTGGAATAGATAATTCGGATGTTTTAAATGAAACGAGCCGTGATTTTGGTGTGGAAGATGAACCTTTTGGAAATAAAGAACTTGATTCAGATATGAGTTAGTGTGCAAATATTGACAATAATGAATTTTTATGAACGAATTCAACAAGTTTGACAACGTCAACATTTGTGCTTTGGAATAAGAATATTTTCCTAATTATGTTTTCTGATTTCAAATAGAATAATGCTATTTAGCCCTTTAATATAATCCAAATTTACGTGACATTAAGTGATTAATACAATTAAATGAGTAATTTAATCCCAACTCTCATTTAGTATATCACCTAACACCACATAGTTTGATATTATAATTTAGTGGGCTAAATTGCATTATTTTTCCAAATAAGTACTGAAAATAAATTATAGAACTTCATATTATTGACTACATTGTGAGTTATTTAGTTCCTGTTGGGTGAAGACTAAAATTAAATTTTCAGTAGATTTTAATAAAATATGATGAGATGTGTGGTTAAAAAGTTGTAGACCCTATAAAATATCTATTTGAAATCAATTGTAAACTTTGACTTTGATTAAAATTCATATTTTATTTTCCACCTAATGGGGCTTAATATATATTATTTGTTGGAATATATGTCAATGGTTTGTTAAATACAAATATTGAATTATTTATGATTTATCGATCTTTGAATAAGAAGGAAAAATAAATATTTTACAAGACTAAACAAAATTTACATGTTGACTAGGACTAGTTTTATATTATTAGTAGACCATCAATTTAGATATACTCAACAATCCTTATATTTATAATATATTAAATATCATATTAAGTGAGAATTAACTTTTAGACTATAATAACCCTACTACAATTCAATTATTTCAATAATACTTTACTTTTCGTTTTTCAATAAATATTTAATTTTCAAACGGTCATAAATACTATAATTAATTTTCAATTATTTAACATTCACATTCAATTAATTAATATGAATTAGAATTTCACGTTTACATTCATGTCCATATCCATGTTATTAATTTCAATATTTTAAAAATTGACACAGCCATCGACCCGAAAAAGATATCAGGTCAAGGGTCAAAAGGTTGCATCGAGGTCATAATGGGATCGAACTGTGGTTTTTTTTTTTTTAAAAAAAAAAATCACATTTACAAAAATTTAAAAAATATACATATAAAATTTTTTTAAGAAAAATATTTACATAAGTTGAATTGGTTAAACAAGGAAAGTGTCACATGTTTTCCAAAAACCGATCAGTTTAATAGGTTTTGGGTGGGTTTTAATTATAGGTTTTATAAGTTTAACCGGACCAATTTTGATCCCGATTCTTTCCCGATTGAACCTATCGTGCCGATTCATTTTGTAAAACACTAATTAATTCTCAATTAAACCTTCACATTCATTTAATTAATATTAATTAAAATTTCACATTCAAGAATTCATTTCATTATTCACACCCACATAGGTTAATTGGCATTCAGTTTCACTTAATTGAAAATTATATTATATTCATTTAATATAAATGATTTGACATTCATTGTCACATATATATTCATTGGAATTAATTATAAATTAACTAACATTCACATTAATTTATGTAATGTATTTGTCATTCATCTTTATTTATGCATTTAGTTGTAATTCTAATACTCACGTTCAAGTATACATTTCACTATTTACATACATATATAATAATTAACATTTACTTTTAGGGTCTTGCATTTCTTTTATATTTAGATTAAAAGGGTAAATGGGGAGTCGAATAAACTTTGACCAGTAATATTAAATGGGACGGAAATTAACAGGAAGCCCACAATGGATTTAGGCTGCATAGACCTAAAAAGATTGAATCGAATCAAATGTGGCCAATAACCATTGTTCATATAAAAGCCCAAAAGTCTTAATTAACATATCATTAATGTGGAAATTACATCAGGACAGATTTTTAAAGATTATATTTAAAAAATTAGATATAAAGTTTACTTATTCATTAATCAAATAATATTTCAACAATTAATATTAATATTATATAAAATATTCACCCACCTAATTCCATCCATTCGACCAACCAAATTTAACCCCAAACCCCATAAAACTCTCTCTCTCTCTCTCTCTCACACACGATGGGCAATCATTTGAGCCGGTAGACCTCTCTACCATCTCTCTCTATTCTCATCGTTAACGAAAGATCGCCATCGGAAGCAACAGTTAGCGCCGGTGTTGACATCAGCACCGGAAAACGTAGCATCCGATGCTGTGAACAGTGGAGTTCCACAATCCTTCTCTCTTCTTCGACAACACACCACATCGGCAACAAGGCACCTCCGGCGTTGAGGTGCGAGGTGTGTCTCTTCGGGCTCTGCTGCGCCTCTTCGGGCAGTAGTGATGTGTGGTTTTGCCTAGTACACACAAATCGCGGTACACCAACGGTTTNTCTCTTCTTCGACAACACACCACATCGGCAACAAGGCACCTCCGGCGTTGAGGTGCGAGGTGTGTCTCTTCGGGCTCTGCTGCGCCTCTTCGGGCAGTAGTGATGTGTGGTTTTGCCTAGTACACACAAATCGCGGTACACCAACGGTTTCTCGGTGATTTTTGTAGTGATTTTGCCAGGTCATAGATCGTGGTTTTTATCGGTGCACACAAATTGATGGTTTTCGGTGATTTTGCGACGTGTTTTGTGGTGATTTTGATGGAAGTTTGTGAAAATGGATTATCAACATAATCATTTATCAAACCCTAATTA
>CAIGRP010118325.1:0-15329 GCA_903798385.1 Fraxinus cuspidata
TTGGATCTTTTGATGTTCGTTTGACTTTATTTTTTATGGAAATTGTCCATTAAAGAATTTTATTTTATTTATAATTATTATTTTTTTATAATTAGTGATAAAATTTATTTCTATCGCCAAAAGAAAAATGGAAAAAAAAAATTTCAAAACCTGGAAATTTTTTTCCCACCACTTAGGGGGGAAAAGGTTTTCCACAAAACCCTTGAAAATGTGCGTGTGTGGGGGGAGGTAGGAAAAAATTTTGCCAAGAAAATTAACCCCATTAAACACCTAAAAAGTTAGAAAATGGAAAACCAAATTCATTTTCCATAGAATTTTCACCCCATCAACACACAACCTTGTATAATTCTCTCAGATTTGGTATATAAGCATGTGAATCCAAGCATCGTAAATATCATAACTCGAAACGCAAAAAGATCTCATAATTTTAAAACAAGTAGTCTCTTACTCTTACGTGCAAAGGTATTTTTCTTTTACCAAGATTATTATCCATACTTTCTTGGTGCAAAAGTGTCGTTTTGAATTCTACATTTAAAACTTAGATAACCAACACACAAAATGAAATTATATAAAATCTTATATGTTGTTCATATATACAACTTAGCTCAGGTTTGGTACATATTTTTAAAACTCATTTTCTCTTAAACTCGTTTTCAATCACATTCTCCCAATAAAATAACTTTTCTCAACATTTTAATCACACATTCTCAAAAAATATATATATTAATTTTTACAAAATCTATTTTATAAAATCTACGTTAAACACGCCCTTGGTAATTCAAAATTTTCATTTCGGCTAGTTAATAGTTGTGGCAATTCATCAAAATTCAGAATCACATTTTTTTATGTCATAAAAAAGAAATATAAAAATAAAAACTTAAAAATATACAGCCCCTAAACTGAATTTCAAGTGAACTGATAATGATATATACCCATAAATTATCCATGGAGATGAAGAATGTATTAATAATAGTTAACAGCTTAATGTGGTTATAGGCGCAGAAAGGCTGCCTGGGTGGCAAAAGGCAAGGGCCTTTTATTAATTTTTTGTTCATTTTTATTATATTATTTAAAAGTTAAATAAACTTCGTAAATAAAATTAAAAAATTAAAACGATTATTAGTATTTTTGCAATAATTAAACTAATATATTAAAAATAAGAAAAGTTTTATTACGTAAAGAGTTGAGACTTAATGCTTGATATTGTTGCCTCAGTTTTGCTACACCGACATTTTTATTAACATTCTATGATGTGACGGCAATCTGATTACTGATTTGAATTACACTTAAGGCCTGTTTGATAGGTCTTTATTTTCATGGAAGTTGGAATTGAAATTCTATTTCCTACTTTTACCACATTTGATGACACTTCTTTTACTTGGAATTTGTTTTCCACATTTGTTAGTTTACTGAGTTTTAGTTGAATTGAAATTCCCACCTTTATAAGAAATGTCAACATTTTTCAGGTGAAAAATTATAACAATCATACACAATTAATTAACAATTCCTAATAAAACAAATTTTAGACAATTCAATTTCCTACAATTCGTTTTATTTCCCTCCCAATTTAATCTTCGAATCAAACGGACCCTTATTCAAATCAATGACTATATTTTTTTACTCACTATGGAATGTCAACGAAAATGTCGAAAATGAATATCAAGTAGCTTTATTCTAAAATCTCAGATATGAATAAGAATCAATCCTTCACATAAGGACAATCTTGTCTAGGTAATGTTTTAAAAATAATACCTTTATTTATGTCTTCTCTTACTTTTCATGCATGACATTATTTACAAATGACACGTTTCACCTTTACCGTAAAAGGTCATAACAATAATAAATGTGATTAAATCTTAAATTTGAAATATACAAATTTGTGTTTTCTAATCAGTCGTTAGTAATTTATAAGAATAAAAGAGATCACAATGCGTAATCTTTTTGAATTGTTCTTTATTCACACATGTCTACTACTCTCGAACTTATTCTACGTTTTTCAAACTTCAACTTCAATGTAATAGTAACTATTATTATTTGTGAATTAATTGATTTAATAGTAATATATAAATAAAACAATCCATGCTTTAATAATTATAAAATGTTTAACTTTCAAATAAGTTGGTGAATCGAAGCTTAGTAAATTACATAACTCAAAGCGCAAAAAGATCTTCTAATTTTAACACAAATAGTCTCTTACTCTTATGTATAAAGATAATTTTCTCGCGTCTATAAATCTCGTCATATTATGTTATCAATTTATACACACATTACCTCTTAATCTATATTTTTTTCCAAATACTAATTTTACCATGATTATTATCCGTGCCCTCTGGATGCAAACATATTGTCTTTAAGTCCCATTTTTTCGAAATTCTAAATTTAAAAGTTAAATAAACCGACGAACAAAATGAAATTATATAAATGTTGCACGTTGTCCATTATTACAACTTCATAACATAAAATTCCTACATTTGGCTATTAACATTTACCTAAAATTCATCAAATATCAAAATTACAATTTTCAATGTCACAAAAAAGGAAAAAAAATAAAATAAAATTAACAGCCCCTAAATATTGGCAGTAATAGCACCATATTCTAATTCCCAGAATCTCTCTATAAATATCCTTTTCCGATTACAGTCCTTATCACTCACTACATCCCAGAAACATCTCTCCATCTTCTTCTCACTCTACAGATTTTCCTTTTTCAATCTCAACATATACATACAAAAAAATTTGAACTTTTATACAGATATTGTATCTATCAGTGTATCTATCTCTTTGTCTATATATAGGATCGGTGGAATGGCGGGAAATGATTGGATAAATAGTTACCTGGAGGCGATTCTGGATGTTGGGCCTGGGATTGATGATGCTAAATCGTCACTGTTGCTCCGGGAGAGGGGCCGGTTTAGCCCGACTCGGTACTTTGTCGAGGAGGTTGTCAGTGGATTCGATGAGACCGATCTCCATCGCTCCTGGGTTAAAGTAAGTATTTGCAGATGTGTATCTCTGTATCTAACTGTATGTGAGTGGAATTGAGTGTTTTTGTATGCGAATTGTAGGCTCAAGCAACTCGGAGTCCGCAAGAGAGGAACACAAGGCTGGAGAACATGTGCTGGCGGATTTGGAATTTGGCTCGCCAGAAAAAGCAGGTACCTTTTTTTTTTTTTTGTATTTTTTCTGTAAGTGTTAGGTAGAACCCCATATCCAATAAAGATGGAAAAGTTAACTGACATATTAAGACTCGGGTCATAAGAAATAAGATGGAACCTCAAACCCTTATATGTTAGTTAAAATTTCCATCTTTGTTCGACGTGGGGTTACCCTTAATAGAAATTGTATATGATTATATGAAATTAAGGGAGAGTGATGAATTGTTTGATGATTTAGTGATTGATTTTACTGTTTAGTTGTATTGGCAGAGAAGGGAGTAATGGAAATTCAGTGCAGTTGAATGAAATTTTCAACTTCTTCAGAGAAACTGAGGGGAATATTTCCTTCTTTTGCAATCTTTTTCAACTGTGATATTTATAATGCATGTTAACTTCATTTCTTTATTTTCTTCATTCTCCACAATGCAACTGATAATCCTTACACACCTCTTTGATTTATGGAATCTTGAAATGCTTATAAAATTTTTATGCTATTTTCTTTGTTCTCTAACCATTTATACTCTGCTGCATTGTCATTGTTGCTTTTGCTGACAAATAATCAATGCGTGCAGCTTGAGGGAGAGGAAGCACAGAGGACAGCCAAACGCCGTCTTGAACGTGAAAGAGGTCGCAGAGATGCTGTTGTGGATATGTCTGAAGACTTATCTGAGGGAGAGAGAGGAGATACGGTTGGTGATATATCTGCTCATGGTGAAAGCAATCGGGGTCGGTTGCCTAGAATTAGTTCCGTTGATACTATTGAGGCCTGGGCTAGTCAACAAAAGGGGAAGAAGATGTACATTGTATTGATCAGGTATGAAGTAAAACTCTTTACTGTGATGAAACGGAGTTGGAGTTATATAAACTTGGTTTACCGTGCTAGTTTTTGTGCACCAATAAGGTGATATTGTCCAGAGTTTCATACTTGTTTTGCAAAATGATTGTTATTTTATATTGCACTTCTATAAGCTTGCATATGGCTTCTCCAGTGACTGAAGGGATCATAGAAGTTTGTGTACACGATGTAGAATTTCTTAGTGAATGCCACTATGTATGATGATATAGAAAAATATAGATTAGAAAACACAGTTAGATGCCTTGTGCCTTGTGCATTATATGTTACATATTCTTAATGCTAGCTCTTGTGCAGTCTTCATGGACTGATACGTGGTGAAAACATGGAACTTGGCCGTGATTCTGATACTGGCGGTCAGGTAGGATTTAGTATCAAGGATTTCAAATCTCATTTACATCACTAAATTCATTGTTCTTGTCAATTCATAAATGTTTCTTTATGTCATTGTAAGTAATGTAATCGTAGATCCTAATTAATTCTCACTTGAGTCCCTATATTAGGTTATTTTTGTGGATAAAATGAATTTTTCCTTTTTTCTGTATGTTTTCATTCAGGTGAAGTATGTTGTTGAATTGGCAAGGGCTCTAGGTTCAATGCCTGGTGTATACCGTGTTGATTTGCTTACCAGGCAAGTCTCAGCACCAGATGTAGACTGGAGTTATGGTGAACCCACAGAGATGCTGCCTCCTAGAAATTCAGAAGGTTTAATGGATGAGATGGGGGAGAGTAGTGGTGCTTATATCATTCGAATTCCTTTTGGACCGAAAGATGAATATATTCCAAAAGAACTCATGTGGCCATATATCCCTGAATTTGTTGATGGTGCTCTTGGCCACATGATACAGATGTCAAAGGTTCTTGGCGACCAAATTGGTAATGGACATCCAGTCTGGCCTGTTGCTATACACGGGCATTATGCAGATGCAGGTGACTCCGCTGCTCTTTTATCCGGTGCTCTGAATGTGCCTATGCTTTTCACTGGTCATTCTCTGGGCCGAGATAAGCTGGAACAGCTTTTGAGACAAGGCCGACTGTCGAGGGATGAGATTAATACAACGTATAAAATAATGCGTAGAATAGAGGCAGAAGAATTAGCTCTTGATGCCTCTGAAATAGTCATAACTAGCACAAGGCAGGAGATAGAGGAGCAGTGGCGTTTATATGATGGTTTTGATCCAATACTGGAGCGTAAACTGCGTGCTAGAATCAAGCGCAATGTTAGCTGCTATGGAAGGTCCATGCCTCGTATGGTTGTAAGTACCAAATCACTAGTTTCATGGTATATGTTTTATCTTGTTCAATGTTCGCGAAACCCCCAATTCAGTTTGTTGGAAACACCATTTTCTTTATTATCTGTTTTCGACCTTTGATCATCATTTTTCCTTTGAAACATAAATCATATTCTGCTGGGTGAAAAAAGGTAAGCTGGCTGATCTTGAAGTTAGGTTTCCTGGTCATGATTTTACTGAACAACGATGTGGTGTGCAAATGGTTTCTATTTCCCATCTCTTTAAAGTATTATGACTTGGTGCATAACCATTCAATTTTTGGAAAATGAAGCTATCCTTTTTCTTTTTCAATTCAATTGTCTGTTAACCTTGTTATCTACTTCTGTGTTTCAGATAATTCTGGTTGTCCAGCGTGAAGTTATTATCTTTCATTTCATAGAATTATAGGACTTTCTGTTTTGTGTTTTATCCTGAGACAGTCATGCATGTGAATTCCTTGCAATTTGATTGAGAGCGCAAGTACCTGCTTGCAGGTAATTCCACCTGGGATGGAATTTAATGACATTGTTCCCCACGAAGGTGACATGGATGCTGAAACAGAAGTGAATGAAGATGGAAAGTCACCAGATCCTCCTATTTGGTCAGAGGTTTGATCAATATACAACACGCTCATTTAGCAACACCTCATGATTTCAACTTCTGTGCAATATATTGTCCCACAATATCTGATCTCTCTTCTACCATTGCTAAATTTCGACGTGGCATCTGACATTAATATAACAAACAGATAATGAGGTTCTTTTCAAACCCAAGGAAGCCTATGATACTTGCACTTGCCAGGCCAGATCCAAAGAAAAACCTAACAACCTTGGTCAAAGCATTTGGTGAATGTCGACCATTAAGAGAGCTTTCTAACCTTGTATGTATGAAAGTACAACAGTATATGAGTACTCGATACTCTCTCTTCATTGAGTGGAGTAGGTTAACTCTTCTTGACATTTAACATACTTCTTGCCTTCATAACTTGCAGACGTTAATAATGGGTAACCGAGACAATATTGATGAGATGTCAAGTACAAATTCTTCTGTTCTTTTGTCAATCCTTAAGTTGATTGATAAGTATGATCTCTATGGGCAAGTGGCATATCCGAAGCATCACAGGCAATCTGATGTTCCCGACATCTACCGTCTGGCAGCAAAGACAAAGGTATTCATTCTCATGTTTCTTTTGTAGCTCAGGTATTTGTGATTGTCTGGGTATTCATATGATCGTTGATGTAAATTTTGGCTGATTCAATGAACTGGAATTGAGTTAACAAGATTAGGTTCCTTTCTAATATTTGCATGGTCATCTCAACACTGCATGAGTACTCAACTCTGCTAATGAAGCTGTGTCATTTTTGGTGTTCCAAAGTGTTCTTGAACTATGCCAAGAACACTTACGAGACCTGACTGGTCTTTAACCCAGACAAACTAAACCAGCAGTTATTGCTAGACCTTATAACAAAATAAAAATATATTTTAAATATAAAATGTTATATATCTACTAGTTTATATTACTATTTGAACTCTTTAAATGATCTGAAATATTTTTCTTGAAACTTTTTTTTTGAAACAAATAAATTTGTAAAGCTAAATGTCCATGTTTGCATAGTGGTAAAGCACCAAATGCAGTTTCAGTGGTAACATGGTTGTTTCAATATTCTCTAATGTGCTTGCTGTTTGAAATCATTGTCTTCTGAGCTCTGATCTAAATTGCTTGTTAGGAATGATGATCAGTTCATTTGTGCCCATTTCATGCATGGTATTTTATAGAGTACAATGGTACTTCTTTAGGAGCAGTTTTAGTCCCATCATTGGATGTGTACGTAGAAGATAAAATCTATGGAATGTATGATTTTACAAAATTGTTAACATGTGGTCGGTTTGTTTTTATCTCGTTTCATTGTCCACTCTTGTTAAGTGACCTTTGCTAAGTGTCCTGAATCATCTTATTTCTAGTATTTATCTATCCTTTCTGTGATGCTTTGACAATGACAGCAGGCATCCACTTGTCACAAAAAAGAAGCTGAGCCCTTGTTTGGTGGCTTTTTTTTTTTGGAAAAACATTGTTTTGAATAGTGAATTTGTGGAGAATGTATGGTTAAAAAGTAGGAAAAAGTTTTGGGTTTACGTGTAGAATATTTTATTGAGTGAATGTGTGGTTGAAAATGAGTGTAAAAGAAAGAGTTTTGAAAGAATGGGAGGCAAATAGGGGCTGAGATAGAAATAAGAGAAAAGCTATCTTTATTCCATCTGATTAAGCCAAATTCATAGTTTAACCTTTTTAGAAAAACTTCTCTGCACCATGATGACAAAATTGAAGGACCTTCTTTCTCTCATTTAAGGGCTGGTGTTATTTCTTGCATAATGAAGTAAGATACTGCTTTTGTACGAGTTGTGTAGACTATTATAAGCATATTGAAGTAGCATTGGCCCTTTGATTAAAACCAATGTTTTCAAAATCAGCATGGGCATTGATGTTGAAAGGCGAAAGGGTCAAGGGGGTGTCAAAAGGTTCAACCAGGGAAGTCAGTGTGCATGTGTATACATAAAAATTAATAAAAATATATTAATTTTTATCAATATGAAAAAGTTGTATGGTTCACCGGGTTTCATTCCAGTCTTTTGACATCTGAAAAAAAATTATGATGTTTGCTTGTGTACTATAATACTTTGATGCACAAAATAAAGAAATTGTTGATCAGTGAATCATAGCTGAAAATTGGAGTTTGGTGGATGTTGTGAGTTTAAGCCCCTNAAAAAAAATTATGATGTTTGCTTGTGTACTATAATACTTTGATGCACAAAATAAAGAAATTGTTGATCAGTGAATCATAGCTGAAAATTGGAGTTTGGTGGATGTTGTGAGTTTAAGCCCCTGTTTGGTCCGGATTAAAATATGATTTTAATCCAAGTCAAAGTCAAACAATCAATATTAACCACATCTTTCATGGGTCCCACAACTTTTCAACTACACATTTCAAAAATTTCTATCAAAATCTACTAAAAATCTAATTTTATCTCCACCAAACACCCTCGAAGTTTTATAAGGGATTAAACTGTTGGGCTGCTTGTGTAATTTTGTTAGGCTGGAAGTTCTTAGCCATTTTCTGAACTTTTTGTGAGTGACGTAGCTTAATCTCATAAGAGACATACTTTAATGTACCATGATCTTTAATGCTAGTGAAAAAGTATTTTCCCAACATTTCATCCAAATGCCCTCTCTGTCTGTCAATATATTCCCATGAAGATACAAAAATGAAAAACAGTGTAAAAATGCTCTGAAACGTGCCCTAGCCATTTCTTTAACTTAATGTTAGAATGCAACTTAAATCTTCTACAGTAACAGATGCGCATCGCTGGGTCTCAGCTCCAGAGCTCCAAGATGAAGGCCCATTAAGATGAGTTCGTATGCAAATTGACGCAATAACAGTCTGGGTTTAAAATCCCAAGGCAAACGAGCATAATAATTCATGTATACTGCAACTAGCATAATAGTTTATGTTAACTGAAACTGCCATTGAATTGCATATTGATATTCCTGTTCATATGTGTGGGTTATTATTGCACACGTACGAACAGTTGTACTATCTTCGACATACCCACCTTGGAGGAATCTTTTATGTAATACTACTGGTGAAACTTGTCTGGGCATAAATTAATCTTGTTTTGACAGGGTGTTTTCATCAATCCAGCTTTCATTGAGCCTTTTGGACTTACTCTAATTGAGGTACGCCTTTTGTTTATATGCATGTTAAGCTTTGGCAGTCCATTTTGTTCGGCTAACCAATGTAATTTCTTCTCCATTAAATAGGCTGCTGCATATGGTTTACCCATTGTTGCCACAAAAAATGGAGGTCCTGTGGACATACACAGGGTATTTTTACTTTTTTCCTAATACGGATTTTATCGTTTACTATTTATCTACTGAAGATCAAATGTTCGACGCTGGTTTTTTATTTTTGTTGCAGGTTCTTGACAATGGTCTCCTTGTTGATCCTCATGATCAGCAGTCCATTGCTGATGCTCTTTTGAAGCTGGTTGCGGACAAGCATCTCTGGGCAAAGTGCAGAGCAAATGGACTGAAAAATATTCACCTGTTCTCTTGGCCAGAACACTGTAAGACATACCTAACTAAAATAGCAGGTTGCAAACCAAGGCAACCACGTTGGTTGAGAAACGATGATGATGGTGAAAATTCGGAATCAGATTCACCAAGTGATTCCTTGAGAGATATACAGGACATCTCCTTAAACTTAAAGTTCTCTCTCGATGGAGATAAAAATGAGAGCCAAGAAAATGTTGATGAGCCTTTAAACCCTGAAGATCGTAAAAGTAAGCTAGAAACTGCTGTTTTGTCATGGTCTAGGGGTGTTCTGAAGAGTGCACATAAATCTGGATCCACTGATAAAGGAGACCAGAACTCTGCTGCCAGTAAGTTCCCAGCATTGAGGAGGAGGCAACATATTTTTGTGATTGCTGTTGATTCTGACACAAGTACAGATCTTTCTGAAAGTGTTCGGAAGATTTTTGAGGCTGTAGAGAAGGAAAGGACTGAAGGCTCAATTGGATTTATTTTAGCTACATCCTTCAACATTACAGAATTACGTTCTTTTCTGAGTACAGAGGGCTTAAACCCTACCGATTTTGATGCATTTATTTGCAATAGTGGTGGCGATCTTTATTATTCATCTCTTCATTCAGATGATAACCCCTTTGTAGTGGACTTGTATTATCATTCACAAATTGAGTACCGCTGGGGTGGTGAAGGTTTGAGGAAGACTTTGGTGAGATGGGCATCTTCTATAACAGATAAGAAGGGAGGAAAAGAAGATCACCTTGTCGTTGAAGATGAAGAGACTTCAGCTGACTACTGCTATTCTTTCAAAGTTCGGAAGCCTGGAGTGGTAAATCTATTTATTTCATACCATTCTTTTTCTGATCTTTTTGTGTTTCGAGTGTTTCTTGGTGCCAACTTGAGACTGTAATGCAGTTCTTAGTGTCATTTAGTTTACCAGTGTCTACTGGAAGTACGACAGCTGACGCAAATCACTTGATAATGTTGTTCTTTTACAGGCTCCCCCTGTTAGGGAAATAAGGAAGATAATGAGAATTCAGGCTCTACGCTGTCATGTTATATATTGTCAAAATGGAAGTAAGATTAATGTAATTCCAGTACTGGCCTCCCGATCCCAAGCTCTCAGGTAAAATTTCTATTGGTAGTTTGGGCATTTGTTTTATGAAATCTTTAGTAGTAGTTTGAACTACTGTCTTTTGTTGATCTGCATGTCACACCGTCTAAGAAGCATTTTTCTGATATTGGAGTTTTTAGAATTGACTAATGTATAACGTGTCTTTGTGAAGCATTCACTTTTGGCTGAATGGTATTAAGATAGTTAAGTATCAGAGGCATACCTTGTAAACTACTAAAAAGGTTCTCACTGCGTTCGATACTAATGGATTTTTTGTGCTTTGAGCCGAATCATCATCTTTACCTATGGGACACTAGGCTTACTTTTAAGGATACCATTTGGTATATCTTGCACATCTTATGTTAGCAGGAATTAACGTGTACCTTGGTCTGTAGGTATTTATATCTTCGTTGGGGTATGGACTTATCAAAGGTGGTGGTTTTTGTTGGGGAAAGTGGGGACACCGACTACGAAGGATTGCTTGGTGGTATACACAAGTCTGTAGTACTGAAAGGAGTTTGCAGCAGTGCATATAACCTACTCCATGCTAACAGAAGCTACCCTCTTACAGACGTCATAGCGCTTGACAGTCCCAATGTTGTTCGGACGACTGAAGTATGTAGCAGTGCTGATCTACGGGGCTCCATGGAAGAGCTCGGGGTCCTCAAGGACTGAAAATTTTGACTTCACCGCACTATGTTAAGAGTTAAGCCTAAAATAAAATCTTGAATTATCACGAATCTGTTCCTAATGTTACATTGTGAAAGCTCTATATAATTTCAAGATTGATTTGAAATCCTTGTGAATGACGGTTTTCTTTTGTTACTGTTTTTGGAGGAAAAGGAAGGCATAATTAATGCTATACACAGCTGAAACTTTTCTTTTCCAAATACTGATTTCTTTCTTGTATTATAAATAAGGAGATGAAATCAAATAGAACATTGACAAGCTCAGTGCAAGTCTACCCCCTCCGAAATAAGCTATTACGCCCTCTTTGTTCATTTCTGTAACAGTCTGATGGAGATATAATTCAGCTATTACTAATTCGACACCCTTGAGCCAGGATGGAGATATAATTCAGCTGAAGAGCTTTCCCAAGAACTGATTGGCAGAGACCTCAGCCAGCAGATTACATATTTTCGGACTTGCAAAATCAATCATTTAAGACAACGCACGTTTCAGAGACAACTCTCTATAAATTTTGCAGGTTCATGTATCTATTTTTTCTTCTGTAATTTAATTGTTCTCCGTGGTATAGAATCAGAGTTTCTAATTTTCAAGCGTTGCTCGATTTGACAATGGGTTAGATGAGTTCTTCCAACACACATGAGATGAATATTGGAGTGGATGAGAATTGTCATGTCTTCAAGGATCTGAAATGAGCACTGGATCCAAGGCTTACTTTAAATGTGGTACTCAAGATTACTTGCTAATGCTAATGCACTTTTGATTATCCAAAAGAGAGCCACTTGATCATATAAATCTCAAATTATGACATTTCATTTCTTTCGATTATGTGATTTTCCTTGGAATTTGACAAACCAACAAGGTTTGCTTATTCCATGAAATACATTAAAAATCCGATTTTTTGCTCCTTTCAATTCTTATTCTCCCATCTAGGAGGAACCATAAAGGACAGAGAGGCGGAGAAGAGAAAAGGGCCCACGGAGCATTAGGAGTCCCACTTGAGCGGTACCTTAAAGCGGACAGGATCGAGTTTCAAGAATATGTCCAGCTCGATTGGGACTGTTCTTGGCTTCTTGCTCGAGGGGACGTCTACTATATCTTGGGACTCAAGTGCAAAAATCTGAACCTTGGGTATTTTTGGGAGTTCTTTAGCGCGATTTCTAGGCTATTTTTGACAATTTATATGTACTAGAGGTCATGGAGAACAAGACACAACTTTAGGTGATTAGAATAGATAATTTTCTCTCAAGTTTACATTTAATTGGGAATTGTTGAGCTTGAAAAGAGAGAAGGCAATAAGATTATTGAAAAACAATTGAAGATATTCAAGAAGTTCAAGATTATTTGTCTTAGCTTTCTTCTATGTTTTGAGTTATGCATTCTCAAATTAATTCTTGTGTTTGTAATTAGAAGATACTAGGGTAGATTGCTCGAATTAGGAAGATGACGAACTTTTATGAAATTTTAATTCGACACTTTTCATTTTTTATAAATTTTTGTTCGTGTGATTTTTTATTAAGTACTTACTATGTTTGAATATTTGATCATCATCGAAACATATTTGTGTCCAATTTGGCTTCCGAGAGTTTTGACTTTAGTTTAGCACACTTTAATAAACAATATGAAGTTTGACAAGGGATAGGAATACACTTCTATGCTTTATGCAATCGTTATGTGAGGATCTTGAATATTAATGTATGTTCTTGTATTTGAATTATCGGAAGGAATATTTGAAGGTTGTATATAAAAACAGTTCTAACTCTATTTATGAGAGATTGTCAGATTTATTAGGATAGTTGATTGTCACAGATAGCATGAAAAGGAATTAATAACGGGAATTGGTGAGTTCAAAATGAATTAATTGGTGGGCTCATATTTTTTGTATTTTTTCCATATTTGAATTATCCTCTAAAGCTAATGTAGATAATTTTAGCTTATTTTCATAGATAAATTAATATAGAATAGATAATCAAACAATCCTGTACTTCAAATGTGTGTGTTTGGACCTGGAGAAAGGTTTCGTTGAATCTAGGCTAAATTATCCTTGTGGGACTATACACTCTCTTAACATTTTATTACTTATACACCATATCATGCACTTGCCGGGTTTTGTCGTAATAGTCAACATGAATAAGTATTTTCGCCTGTTGGAATATATATGGCACAAAGAGACATGGAGATGAAAGCAAAGAACAAAAAGCCAGAAAATTGGAGAAAATAAAAAGAAATATCAATGAGAAGATGAAAAAGAAAGCGCCCGAATACGAAATCGTTGTCCTCAAACTATATTTGCTTCCTCTCGAATTGAAAATGATACTTAAAGAGATGATGACAAATGTTTTGTAGGATTAATCAAATCTTATAAACGATTTAACACTTAAACACTAGTGAAAATCTCCAAAACTTGAAAAACACAAAATGGGATTTTTTTTTTCAATAAGTATGAAGGAATTTTTTTTTCAATGATGTGTGGAATAAAAATGTTTTCAAGAATGATAATCATTATTTTGCCTTTGAACATTGATCACCTATATATAGATTTTGATAGTCTCCATGAAATGGTGCTAAAATCAGATGAAAAATCATTAAAATTCAAATAGCAACGGCCATAAAACGACTATTTTCTTCCTCTACACGGGGCCTTTAGTCCCGGTATATGGCTATGTGACCACATGCCATAGTTGCCTATGCGGTCGCATAGTTCATCCTTTTGGCCCCAAGTTCCATTTTTTATTCCACAACCAATTTTATTAACTTTTGAACAATATTTTCAACAATCCACCACTTGTTCAAATTTTAATAAAATCTCATATTAAAAAATGTATAATACTTATGCATAATTATTAGATATATTTCAATTTGAATCTAACAATAATATAATTCAAACAAAGTAAAGTCGAAATTAATAGTAGCATGGAAGATTTGAACTAACTATTTCATATGACAATACCGGTAAGAACATTCACAAGTATTGAATACGTGTTCTTAAGTTCCTCAATCTCGCTCAACGCTAATATGGCATTGCGCTAATCATTTTTAACAATTTTTTAAGAGAGTTTTTTAACTCTCTATTGAGGCGGCACCACCTTAAAGCTCATTTAGGTAAAGTTCTTCCAGTGTTCTTATTACTTTTAGAGGTACTTGTACTTAGTACTGAACTTCATTAAGAGTTTTAAAACGCATCCCTCACTTCAGTAACAACCAGCATTATTTAATTAGAATAGGTTATTGCTGATTATATAATGCTGAAAGTATCCATATATCGAATGACTTGTTGTTACCCTTTGAACTCGTGGATTACTTGATAAGTAATGACAGGTAGGGTTGTTATCATTGATGAATCTTTAGTTCAAGAATTTCAACCCAATTCTACTCGAAGTAGACCTCACTAAATCTCTATTTAGAGGTTTAATTAAATGATCTGCTAAATTTTCAATTGACTTAACATAGTTTAGGAAAATTATTCCATCAGTGATTAATTTCCTTATGTAGTCATGTCTAAGACTCATATGTCTAGACTTTCCATTGTTTATACATCATTGTATGCTTTTGCTAACTTGGCTTGACTATCATACATGATAGATATTGATGATGTAATCTTTAGTCTCAAAGGTATCTCATAGAGTAGATCCTTAAGCCACTCAACTTCTTTCACGATTTTTAATAATGCTGCAAATTTAGATTCCAAAGTCGGGTGTGTTATACATGTTTGTTTCTTTAGTTTTCAAGAAACAACTCCTCCTCCAAGATTAAATACCCAACCAGAAGTAGATTTATTTTTACCAGTGTTAGATATCCAACTAGTATCTGTAAATTCTTGTAACACAATCGGGAAGTTCTTGGTTTGTTTTTAAATATCCAAGAACTCTTCCAATGGCCTTCCATTGGTCATTGCCTGGATTACTAGTGAACCTACTAAACTAACTAATTGCATATGCTATGTCTGGTCTTGTGCATTGAAATGTATACTTTAGACTCCATATAACACTTGCATACTTCAATCGAGAAACTGCCCTTCCATCATTCTTTATTAATTTTGAATTTGGATCAAGAGGGGTACTGTATTCTTTTATGTTCAAGTGTTTGAATTTATTTATCACATTTTCGATATAATGTGATTGACTCATATGATAACCCCCACTAGTTTTAGTAATTTTGATACCCAAAA
>CAIGRP010118340.1:0-25145 GCA_903798385.1 Fraxinus cuspidata
AGAAAGAACCGAGCTCGAGGCCTACCCAACAGCTAACCTTGTCCCCTAGGGAACTTTCTACTCGCTGTACTCCTGAGGTCGTTGACCTCAAGGACGACTGTATACCCTCAATGGCCTCGATCATCGAGGACTTCGAGCGCTGCCACCTGGTCCCGAGCATTATGGCTGAATATCGGGGTGATGTTGGTTCTGACGAGGGGATGAAAGCCCTCGAGTTCCTCACTCTAAAGGTAAAGATCTCAAAATTGTTCAGAATATAAAGTAATTTGCTCGAAGTTAATGCATGTTCTTCTCATTGACAGACCTTGAGTATCGCCCAAGGCCTTTCACTGCAAGGGATGGACGAATCCCAAAAGATGGTCGTTTTTGTGGAGGCCATCGAGTTGAGGGATAAAAAAACTGGCTGATCTAAAGGCTAAGCACGAGCTTTGAGGCTTGTTTTTTAACACGACGATCATTTTATTATTAACTAACACGACGACTAATTGGAATGGCGGCTTTTTTGGGCTTGTGCTCAAGCTTTTAAAATGGTTTTTAAGTCTTTGGCTTGACCTTGCCCAAAGTAATTGATCACGAGCTTTGAGGCTTGGTTTTAAACTAAGTGAATGATCTCGAGCTTTGAGGCTTGGCTTTGAACGAAGTTTTAAGCTCGACTATTGGTTCTAGCCAGCCCAAAGTGAATGATCTCGAGCTTTGAGGCTTGGTTTTTAACCAAGTTTCAGGCTCAACCTTGGTTCGAGCCAGCCTAGAGTGAATGATCTCGAGCTTTGAGGCTTGGCTTTGAACCAAGTCTTAGGCTCGACTATTGTTTCGAGCCAGCCTAGAGTGAATGATCTCGAGCTTTGAGGCTTCGTTTTTAACCAAGTCTTAGACTCAACCTTGGTTCGAGCCAGCCCAGAGTGAATGATCTTGAGCTTTGAGGCTTGGTTTTTAACCAAGTCTTAGGCTTGACCATTGGTTCGAGCTAGCCTGGAGTGAATGATCTTGAGCTATGAGGCTTAGTTTTTAACCAGGTCTTAGGCTCGACCTTTGGTCAAAGGCCTAATGGCAATAATTATTTCTGATCTCTAAAAGCGGGGATATTGCCGAAGTGTTATGCCCGACCATTTCAGTTGAGCCTATTAAATCTCGAGGACATATCTTCCTTAGGATGATTAAGTCCAGGAAACTTTATAGTGGTCGTGCTCGAGGACTATGTGCGTTGTAGGGTACCTATTCGTGACAAGTCTTTAGGGTGCCTACTCGTGGCAGGTCTTGAAGGTGGTGCCTGCTCATGATAGGTCTTGAAGGGTACTTGTTCATGACAGGTCTTGAAGGTGCCTGCTCGTGACAAGTCTTTTATGTGCCTGCTCGTGACAGGTCTTGAAGGTGTCTGCTCGTGACACGTCTTTTGAGGTAATCACTTGAATATAATTTTTTTGTTGGGTCTTAACCAACTACTACTTTACATAAACTTTCCTATACTCTAAAATAAATATAGGCTCCCAGGCCTTGACAAATGAACTACTAAAAATTGCATGGGGCGTGCAAGCCCAATCAAAAGTAAACTAAAAATAAGAAAAGAGTGTATGGGGGCATGCAAGCCCAAAAAGTAAAACTAACTAAACCATTTAGGCATGATGGGGATTACTACTTGTAATAAATTTTGAGGTTGTCAGCATTCTAAGACCTTGGTAGCGATCTTCCAGACGTGTCCCTCAAACTGTACGCTCCTCATCGGACTTGTCTAATGACTTCATAGGGTCCTTCCCATGTCGGGCCAAGTTTACCCGGGGCATGACCGACAGCTTTGGCTCTCCTGAGCACTAGATCCCCAACCCTAAATCTTATGGGCCTGACCTTAGTATTAAAATATCTTGTGGTCCTATTTTAATAAGAGGCGGCTCGTAGGGCGGATTACTCACGTACCTCTTCAAGTAGGTCAAGATGTTCCGTTGTGTGTTCCCTAGTACTATGCTCCAGATGCCTCATGGTGGGTAAGCTAACCTCTATTGGAATCATAGCCTCTAAGCCGGAAGCTAACATGAAAGGGGTCTCACCTGTTGTTGTCTTGTGTGAAGTCCTATAAGTTCATAGTATGGAGGTAGCTCGTCGGGCCTGTTACCTTGAGCACCCTCAATCCTGGAGCTAAGGTCTTGTAATATAATTCGATTAGTTATTACGGCAAGGCCATTGCTTTGAAGGTGTGAGACCGATGTTAGACGATAATCTATCCCGAGGTTAGTGCAAAAGTCCTTGAACCGTACATTATCAAACTGCCTTCGGTTGTCAGTTATGAGTGCCTTGGGTATCCCAAACCTGCATATGATAGACTTTTAGACGAATGACCTCAGTTTGGGCTCTAAAATAGTTACTAGGGGTTCTGTTTCAACCCATTTGGTAAAATATTCAAATGTTACAGCAACAAACTTTAACTGCCCTCTTGCCATCGAAAAAGGTCAAAGGATATCAACTCCGTATTGTTTGAAAGGGGCCGAACAATGTATAGGCGTGAGTTCTTCAGCTGGGGTATCGATGACGTTACCGAACCTCTAGCACTTATCGCATCTTTTCACATAATCGGAGGCATCTTTCTTCATGGTCGACTAATAGTAACTGTACCTTATGTGCTTGAAAGCCAAGGTTCGTGCTCCTTGATGATTACCATATATTCTTTCATGAATTTCTGACAAAGCTTGTGTTGACTCTGAGGGGCTGAGAGACATCTAAGGTATGGGAGCATAAAGCTTCTACGAAAGAGGACTCTTTGGATAATGCAATATCTCAATGCTCTAGATTAGACGCTTTTAGCTGCTCTTGGATCATCGAGAAGATTTCCATTAGTTATGAATTCAACTATGGAGTCCATCCATGAGGGCTCATTATCAATATCCATGACAATGGGTTTCTGGCCTATGCTAGATTCTATCGCCATTCTGATGTGGACTGTCTTGTCAACTCCATCTACTTCCATGAAAATGAGTCTTGACAATGCAGTCGCCTTACCATTATCGGCTCTGGCAATCTTCAGAATTTTGCAATCCTTGAATTGTCCTTGAAAATCATGTACTTTTAGATAGTATAAGCTCATCTTTCATCCTTTCTTTCAAATGATCCCTCAATCTGTCCAACCACAAGTTGTGAATCACTAAAAAGCTTGATGTTTTCAATTCTAAGATTATTGGCCAACTCCAGAGCGATGATGACAGCCTCATACTCCTGCTTATTGTTGGTGGCTGGGAATTCGAATCGAAGTTTACACTGAATTTCATCATGCTTATATGGACTGCTAATTATGATCCCAGCACCCGAGCCCGAGGAGTTTGATACCGTATCAACAAATATTTCTCAGGTGTTCACTTTAGTGGTCAATATATCCCCTGGCCCCCTAGGCTTCAAGGTAAGCTCTGCGATGAAGTCCGCTAACACTTGTCCTTTAATAGAAGGCCTGGGCTTGAACTCTATATCAAATTCTTCGAGTTCAATTGTCCATTTCAACAATCTTCCCAAAACATTAGGTTTTTGGAGTATCAATCTAAGTGATTGATCTGTGAGCAATACGATCGGATGTAACTGAAAATACTTCCTTAGTTTTTGTGCCGCCATAACCAAAGCCATGGCAAGTTGTTTTGCCACTGTATACCATCTTTCTGCTTCAAGCAATACCTTATGGGCTATTGAGTTTTCTTAACTTCATTGACCAGTATGCTGCTCACTGCATTTTGGGATACGGCTAGGTATAATTACAATGTGTCTCCAGGCTCTGGCTTTGTGAGAATTGGAGGAGTTGCAAGTGTTTGTTTGAGTTCTTGGAGAGCTCTTTCATATTCCTCATTCTAATTAATACTTTGATTGCCCCTAAGAACTTTGAAAAAGGGAAAACACATGTCTGCTGCTCTAGACATGAACCTATTCAAAGCGACGAGCTGACCTATCAGCGTTTGCACATCTTTCTTGCTCCTAGGCGACTCCATGGATGTTAAGGCTTGTATCTTGTCTGGATTTACCTTAATCCCCTATGCGTGATCATGAAGCCCAAAAACTTTCCTGATGCTACCATAAAAGCACACTTTGCTGGATTCAACTTCATCTTATACCATCGAATTGTAGAGAACACTTCCTCAAGGTTGGTGATGTGCTCATTCATCTACTTACTATTGACTACCATGTCGTCGACATAGGCTTCAATGTTTTTCCCGATCAAATCAGCGAAAACTTTGTTGATGAGCTTTTGATATGTTGCCCCTACATTTCTCAAACCGAATGGCATGACCTTGTACCAATATATGGCAGAGTCAGCTATGAAGAACATCTTCTCTTGATCTTCTTTAGCCATGAGGATCTGGTGATAGCCTGAGAATTCATCAAGAAAGCTAGACAATTTGTGGCCCAAGGTACTGTCCACCAGATTATCAATCCGAGGCAGGGGATAACTGTCTTTTGGACACGCCTTGTTAACATCTGTAAACTCAATACTCACCTTCCACTTGCAATTAGCCTTCTTGATAAGGACAACACTGGCGAGCCAATTTGGATACTGAATATCCCTTATGAACTGAGCATTCATGAGTTTATTGATCTCCTCGCGTATTACCTCTCATCTATCTCGTACAAATTGTCTCTTCTTTTATTTTTCTGGCTTCACCCCTAGTCTTACGTTGAGCTTATGTACCACCAAATTGGGGTCTATACCCGGTATGTCTTCAACCTTCCATGCGAAAACATCAATGTGGTTGGATATGCACTTGATAAGTTCATCCTTAAGAGCGGCGTCAAGATCCCGACCAATGGTCACTTTTTTGCCTTGCTCGAGCTCGAGCTCAAGTGTGGATAATTGTATAACATCACCTCTTAAACCTCGGATGCTAGTAATATAACACATCCTCTATTCTACCTAATCCCCACATACAATGCCTCCACCATAACTGGTTGTAAACTTCATAGCAAGGTGAAAGGTAGACACTATGACTCTATTCTTGTTGAGTAGTGGTCTTCAGAGGATGGCATTGTATGCCATGGAGGTCCGGACCACATGGAAATGTGTAATCTCTGTTACCTATCTCTGCACTTCCATTGTCCACCAATATCCTTTTAACTTCAAAGTTGGCTATTATAGTAGATATGACTAAGGCATTATCATAAGGAGATGTTATGCCTTCCAAGTCTTTTAATCCAAAGGTAATGTCTTTCGTGTTACAGAGACTGGTCTCTTGAACCGAACTGTATTGCCGAGCATATTGCTTCGTCCATTATTTGAATATACTCTCGATGCTATCCTCCAACAATGATGTTGATTGTACCAGCCATTGGTTTGTTGCCTTCTCCTGACTTTGGGGTCCGCCCTTTATTGTGATCACTCCTAGGACGTTTATTGTGCCCGATATATGTCTTCAAAAGCCCTCTTTTAATAAGTGCTTCAATCGTTTACTATAACATTATGCACTCCTCCGTTGTATGCCCATGATCCTTGTGGTAGTCACAATATATCCCTGGTATCCAAGGGAGATCGCAACCTAGGAGGCCATTTAAGCTCCTTCATATTTCTGATCTCAATCAGTATGTTGGTTCTAGAAGTATTCAGACATGTAAATGGCCTAGGTGGTACTTCTACTTCTATTTGCCTCGACCATGATCTTCTCCGAAGTTTGGCTCGTGCAGCCTCTTAAGTTGGGGCTTCTCAGGGCTCGAGCTAGTTTCCTTTGCCTCATCTATGTTGATATACTTTTCTCCTCGGGTGAGGAGCTCGATCACTGATTTCGGTGGTGTCTTAGATAAAGATATTATGAAGGCTGCATACCTTACTGCATATGTTAGAGTTGAAACAGTCACTGTAATGCGAAGGTTAAGTATCTGTAACCTTTCCTTTTTGAATCTCATCATGAAGTTATGCAAGGTTTCATTTGGCCCCTGGAGGAGTTGCATAAAGGGTGGTAGTGGTCTCCCTAATGCGCTTACTACTTGCTAAGAAATCGGAGAACTTATTGGCAAGATCTGAGAATGATTCTATAGAATTAGGCTCTAATGTGGCAAACCAATCCTTAGTGGCATTGGTGCCTTGCACATCACTAGGTTTAGTGCAACCTGTAGGTTCATGACATTCGTGTACACATTGAGGTGGTTGATGGGGTCAGTGGTCCCATTGTACTCCTTTATGCGGGAAAATTTGAACCTGTTCGAGAGCGGATGGGAAAGAGCCTCTAGCGTGAACGGTGTGTTAGAGGAAAAACCTGTCATTCCCTGGGCATTCTTCAATAGTCCAACCGCAATCTCATCTTGTATGATCCGAGCAAATTCGCCTGAGTCCATGGTAACCAATCTCAAGGCCAAGGCTACTGGGGGTATGACTAAAGCCCTAGATCCACCATTGTCATGAGCATCACGGGTGTCCTGAGCTTGAGCATCAGCTATGAAACTCCCTTGTTGAGCTGGGGTAGGTTCTTGTTCTGGTGTCGGATGAGTATTTCTTTGACTTAGTAGCTGAGTCAGCGTTACAATCTGCTGACGGAGTTCTTCGAATGCTCCAAAGGTAACCACTACTGATTAAGGATCTGGTATTGCTTATGACTCTTCTTGATGGATTGGGTGCTCCGTGATAGGAGGTTAGCTTGGAGCGGATAAGCTTGCTAGAGGAAGACCCGAACATGTATTGACCAAAGCTTTTTGTAGCGTTTCCCACAGATTGCTACAATGATGCTACCAAAAATCGCACATGTTGAATTTCGAGCTTGACGACTGAGAACGACCACGAACGCGATCTTCCGGTACCTGAAACAAAGATGTTAAGGTATGCCCTCATCGCTCCTCCAATACTTAAGTCTGAGAGCGAATATGAGAAAGCTTGAATGCTGAAATTGTCTGGGAAAACGTACCTGAATAATGACCTATGGTCTCATATTTATTGAGGTAGGTAGTACATTCCTAATAGAACTTGGCATCGAAACTATAATTAGGGTAAGTGTTGGACCACAATCATAAGTCTAATCATACATTAACTGCAGTATTTTCTAAGATATACTCCTTGACGTAGGATTCTTGAATAGAAGTAATTGGATAGGGTTAGAGTTCTTAATAGGTGGGTACTATCCATGCTTGAGCATGAAGGGATTTGGGAATTTGGCCAAGGAAAAAACACGAGGACTCACCCTCGAGGATGACCACCGTAAATATTGTAGGCACTTACTGAATGTCCTCGTGGTATCCCGAGGACCAATGATGCTCAACCACATGGGTCTCATAGTTGCAAAAATTTAGCCCTAGGAGTCCTCATGCTCGAGGTGAACGCTTGTGACCACATCAATAATATTAATGCAGTTCTATATAAAGATCAACATCATTGACTTTGGCGACACATTTCTTATTCAAGAAAGCATTAAACATGTGTTTTAATTAACCTACGGAAAATAGAATAATATTATACAATACCATTGGTGCTAGAACACCAATGTAAGTGACATCATGTGATAGACTTAATGAAAGATATAATTAAATAACCAATTTAATTGTACCTATCATTTTATGCTATATTAGAATCACTTAGACCGATATTTTAACACAACTACTAAATAAAATTACTAATTAAAATACAAGTTCGTCTAATTTTCCTCCCCTCAATAATAAATAATCATTTTATTTTTGACAAACTCAAAAATATAATATCACCTTGATAAATTAATAATCTTAATTAAATAATATTTTTATCAGTCCTGCTTAGGACCAATATGGCAAATTAATAATTTGTTAAATTTCTAAGATAATACTTTTTTTTAAAAAAAAGCACATATGTCAACTTTGATATATAAATTAATAATACTCAATTAGGAGGAATTTATAAAATATGCTCCTATATTACTTATTTTCTCTTGAAATTGATGTCTCCTTAGACCTGATATTTAACTTTTCTTCTTGCATTAAGAAGCTCCGATGTAATGTTCTCATATGCAAGAGAAAATTATGTAATACGACTGTTGCTTGCAATGCATTAAGAAGCTCTCTAAATCAATGTTTTGAAATTAATAAATAATATATTGATAAATTATTTTTATTAATTCAGTTGTAAATTAATAAATTATTATTTTATCAATTAAATTATATTTCCATTAATTAATAAATTTCAATGATCCCAAGGTTATTTATTTATCGATGTTTTACTGTATTTCTTTTTAGGTAGGATATGAAGTGAATGTTTTCTTTGTAATTGTTTGATTCGAACAGAAATTGAACCCTTTGACCGGGATTTAGCCAAAAAAAAAAAAAAGAAGTAAAATTTATATAGCAACTTCATTTCTTCCGTCCTTGGAAACTATGAATAACATTTTTACTCCATCTTACACGGAGTTTTAGTTAAAACGATGTAGGGGTCACATGGGGATCGATGCCATGGACAAATCAAGAATGAGACCGACTCCCCAAGGATGAGCCGATCCCTTATGAATGAGGTCTACCCCTTAAGGAGTAGTCCTACCCATCAAGTATGAATTCTAGGCCTCGGTGATGAGACCTACCCATCAAGGATGAAACATAGTCCTCAAAAATGAGGTCGACCCCTCGAAGATAAGGCTTGCCCATCAAAAGGCATATCCTCAAGGATGAGGCCTACCATTAAGGATTAAAATACCTCAAAGATAAGACTTACTCATCAAGGATAAGGTCAACCCCTCAAGGACGATGCCTGTCCAAGATGAAACCTCCCCTCAAGAATGGGGTTGACCCTCATGATTTCTAGCTTAAGTGATGAAGACTTGGGTTGAGTCTTGCTTTAAGTGATGAACTACTCTTAAATCAATAATGAGGGCAATCCTCATGTAGGGCCTAAGTGTTGAAGTCTTTGGCCTGGTTTTACTTTAAATGATGAAGCCGATGTACGAGTGTAATAATAAGGTCAAGCTCCATCTTGAGTGATGAGCTCGACTCGCAAATTGAAGGAAACTAGAGACTACAGATCATATTTAATACTTGGGAAAAATTTAGTAAGAGATACAACAAGCACGAGGCATAAGTTAAAGTTAGGGACTCAAGAATCATAAAGCCTTGCTGGGCTTGAGAATGAAGTATAGCTATAAGTTAACTAAGGCTTGAGTAATGATTTAAAGACACTCTATTAAGAAAAATCTATAAATAGAGATATCAAGGAATACCCCCCTCATATGAGATGCCGCATTAGGTACCAAGCAAATAAAGGTCACCCTTTCTATTACCTTATGAGAAAAGATAGTGACTAGACATAGCAAACCAGGATCAGGCAGGCCTACATCACCTAACAATTGTTATTAGTTGAAAGGTTGAAGATGGCTATGGCGAAAATGATTGTCAAACCACCACTTTGGGTAAGTGATGTGATGGGTTGGCCATCATTCACATTAGCCTACGAAAGTGATAAATTTGTCCAAAAAATGAAGATACATTCTTTTAGTCCCTTGCTCCCATAAAAACCTCTCAACTACGGTAAGTTAAATCTATCCTAGCCAAAAGTTCTATCAATTTGTCTTCATATACCTATTTTCTATATTATGAATTGAACTTCAAAATGCTAATACAAGTTGCATTCCCGTCTAGTTCAACAATCTTATATTTTAACATGCGTCTTGAGTATGTAGAAGCTATATAGGTGGATAGAGAGGTGGGCAGGTTTTGTTGATTTTTGGGTTGTCTAAATTTTAACGTCAACATATTGGCATCGTTCGTTAAAAATACATAACCACACGAATAAAACGTGTAAAAAGTCATCAAAAGTAGTGACTAAAAGTGGATATCACCTTCAAAAACATTTATTTATTTATTTATTTTAATATTCAGCCATTGAAGAAAGCTATGGAAAAGGAAAATAAAGTAGACAAAGCTCAAAATCTTAGTAGTTAGTACTAAGAAAAAGAGATCCACTTGAAAGTAAATTACGATAGAAATTTTTGAAATGTGTAGTTGAAAAGCTGTGGGACCCATGAAAGATGTGGTTAATTTTGATTGTTTGACTTTGATTTAGATTAAAATCTGATTTTAATCCAAAACAAACAGGGCTTAAGTAAGCTTTATGTCCTAAGCTAGCTATTGAGGCTTTTATTCTCCAAGACATACTCTAAGTCATTTTTTGTTCGAGAAAATACATCTATTATCGAAGGCGAGTACGAAAGTCCTTGCTTATTTGGGGTTGCTCATAGTTATACTACTCTCCGAGGCACGCTTCAATTCTCACTAATTTGAGGCAAGCACATACAACCTCCAATTACCGAAGGTAAGCACTTAAGCCCTAATAACCCTTCCGACGCAAGCACATAAGGCCTCCTATTATTGAAGGGGAATAAATAAATCCTAAAATATTTGAGGTTGGCTCATAGTTCTGCTTTCCTCAAAGGTCGTCTGTACAAGGCTAGCATGAAAGGTATCCTAGAATCAAAAGCTAGCTTATAATTCCTAGTATATTTGAGGCTAGCTTGTTATTCAGTTATTATTCAAAGAAGATTGTAATACATGAGCCTAGACATGCGAGATAATCATATTACAACCTTCTCGACGGGAGAGCCAATCACCTCTTTAGGGCCTCTTCGTCCCATGCCAGTTATTCATAGAATAGACTTAACAGAGAGCCAAAAACGTCTTTAAAGCTTATTTTTTCAACCTGCATGAGTCATTTATAGAGAAAAATATCCTTGGTAGGAAAGCTAAGCACTTCGAAAATGCTTGCATCGATGGATTTTGAATTTTACCAAGACCAGAAAGTCAAGTGCTTTGATAGGAATTATCTTAATAACCCACTTAGGATCAATCAGTAGATTCTTGGTAGGAAAGCTAAGCACTTCGAAAATGCTTGCCTCAATGCTTGCATCGATGGATTTAGAATTTTACCAAGACTAGGAAGTCAAGTGCTTTGATAGGAATTATCTTAATAACCCACTCAGGATCAATCAGTAGATTCACATTGGCAAGAACTTAATCTGGGGAGCAGGTGCTTTGTGCAGAACTTATCTCCCAAACCCTTTGATGCTCAATAAATTGTTTCACTTCAATAAGTGAGCTAAGAACATCAAAAAAGGCTTTCCTGAAGACATACACAAATGGATTTTAAATTTCACCTACGTTAGGAATTTATAACGAGATTTTATGACACAATATAAAGTAACAATCACAACAACAATTGGCTTTCGATATGGAGAATTTATTAATATGGAGAAAAATACAATAATATTGTGCTTTCGATATTGTCTAACTCTCTGAAATTCATATAGAGTCATATGAAAGCCAAGAATTTCGTGGAGTAAATATAGAACCCAAAGTAATATATTTTAGATGGAAAGATTATCAAAAACTTCGTCAAAAGAAGGAAACAATTTATTTCTGGATATATACGTAGTTCGAACAATAGCCTCGTGCCAGGCAAGCGGCGTACGACGCTCAAGCAGTAGTCAAACAGTAAGCAAGCCAGAATGACAGTGCTTTGGCAATGGGTATCGGCACTCAAGCGCTTCATTTCAGATCTGAATTGATTCCAACCACCTTAAATGGCACCTAAGTGATCAGATTGGGTACCCAAGTGTCCAATTGTTGCTCCAAAACTTCACATACCTCTTTAACATCTCTTTCAAGCAATCCACAAATATCTAACGAAATTTGGGTCACAAAATAACAAATCTCCACCTTGACACAAATTTCACTGTAATGAACAAACTTCAAAAATTCTCTACACGGAGACAAATTCTACTATGAAGAATAAATTAATGGCTTCACTCCAAATAACTCTCCAACAAAATTTTCTCATCTTCTACAAAATCCAACTAGGACAAATCCATTCAATTGAATCCAAACACTGCTCATCAACATTACTTCGTGTACTAAAATTTGGTCGAACTATCACCACGAGCAACAAAATCACAAATAATACAAAAGTTACCAAACATGACCAGAACACGCCCTGAAACAGAATAAACACAATAATGTATTGTCCAAATCGATCAATTTGAGGATATTTTTTCAATTGATCAATTTGAGGACATTTTTTCAAATCCCAATAATGTATTGTCCAAATCTATCTAAACGAGCATTGCTCACATCTTCACCCGTTACAACTAAAATCTGAAGCTATAATCCAAAGCGGAATATCATACTTCATGATTGTGATCATAAGAACAAAAACCTCAAACAAATCAAACTTTAAACTCTGATACCACTTGATAGGAATTAATGACAACATTATATGGTATAATATAAAATAGCAATCACAACACTAGAAGAACATTGAACAATTGGCAGATGAATGGAAAATTTATTAATATGGAAAAAACAAAATAACATTGTGCTTTTAATATTGTCTAATTCTCTAAAACTCATACAAAGTCATATGAAAGCTAAGAATTTCATGGAGTGTATATAGGACCCAAATAATGTCTTAGATGGAAAGAAGATCAAAAACCACGTAAAAAAAAGAAATAAATTTTCCTCGGATATATACACAACTCTAGTAGCAGCCTCGCACCAAACGAACGACGTGCTACGCTCGAGCTGTTGTCAAACTTTAAGCAGGCTACAGTGATAGCTCTCTGTACGCTGCGTGTATGGAGCTCATGTGCCCATTTCGGGTCCAAATTGATTCCAACCACCTTAAATGGCCCTAGGCACTTATATTGGGCGCCTAAGCATCCAATTGCTCCCCAAAACTTCCCATACCTCTTTACCACCTTTTTCAACGAATCCACAAACATCTTCCAAAATTTAGGTCATTAATAACAACCTAGTTAGAAAAGTCAATATCATTAGATAGGGTATGCCTCCAAACTCACCTAAGCTCAATAAATAGCTTCACTGACCTCAGAAAGGAATTTCTTCAATACTTACATGACAATTTGAAACTCCACCTAAGTCAAAGAGCCAAGTTCCTCGGATAGGACTTACCTCCAAAATCCTTCTATGTTCAATAAATTGATTTGCTTCTGTAAGTGAACTAAGCAACTGGAAAAAGCCTTACCTCAACACTTACACAAATAAATTAGAAATATCACTTAGTTCGAAGATGCCTTGGACAAGACTTGCCTAAAAAATCTATCTAGCTCAATTAATGCTTCACTTCAGTGAGCTAAGTTCCTTGTATATAAATTTCCTTCCAAATGTAGGTGTAATCAATGACTTCAATTCAGTAATTGAACTAAATACCTTGGAAAAGGCTTGCCTCAACATTTGTATAGATGGATTTGTAACTCCATATAGGTCGAGAAGCCAAGTACCTTAGAGAGGAATTACTTTGAAGCTCGTCCAAGCTTAATTAATTGGCAAGTGAGATAAGCACGTCAAAAAGGGCTTGCCTCACCACTTGCACGGATGGATTTGAATTTGGGCGTTGGCTAGGGAGCCAAGTTACTTAGATATACTTGCCTAAAAAGTCCTCATAAACTCAATTAACTTTTGACTTCGGAAAGTTAACCAAGTACCTTGAAGAGGACTTGTTCAACACTTGCACAAAAGACATAACCTAGGCTAGAGCCTAGTACATTGAATATGACTTGCTTCCAATATCTAAATATGATTAATCAATTGCTTCACTTAGACAAGTAAGCTAAGCACCTTAGAAATGGCTTGCATCAACAATTGCATGAATGGATTTGAAATTTCATCAAGTCAATAAGCCAAGTTCCATAGATAAGACTTGTCTCAAAAATTTACCTAGGCTTAATTAATGTTTGACGTGGAAAAGTGAACCAGACACCTTAGAATGGACTTGCCTAAAAAATTGCACAAATAGATTTCAAAATTCACCTAGACTAGAGAGCCAAGTACCTTGTAAGGGCTTGCATCAACACTTACATGAATGGATTTAAAATTTTACCTAAGTTGGAAAGTCAAGTGCATTTGATAAGACTTGTATCTAAAACTCACCGACTTGATCAATTTTTTCACTTCAACAAGTGAGTCAAGCATATCGAAAATGTATTGACTCTAGACTTGTGCGAGTAGATTTTAAATTTTACCAAAGTCAAGGAGCCAAGTATTAAAGTATTTTGATAGGTCTTACCTCCAAAACCCGTCTAGGCTCAATCAATCACTTTACTTTAGTAAGTGAGCCAAGCACTTCATAAAGGGCTTGCCATAATACTAGAACGAATAGATTTGAAACTCTATCTATGCTGGGAGCAAAGAGCCTAGAATAGGACTTACCTCCAAAACCCACCTTGTCTCAATCAATTGCTTCACTTCAACAAGTGAGCCGGGACCTCAAAAAATGTGCTCAGCTTACACGAATTAATTTGAAATTTAACCTAAAAAAGGGGAAGCAAAGTGCCAATGATTAGACTTGCCTCCAAAGTCTTGTTAGGCTCAATAGACAATTTTTTCAAATATCCTAGTACATAGAATTGAACTTGCCTCGGCCTACCTAAGCTCAACTGTCATCTCACTCCAATGAACAAGATGCATGGTATAATGTATATATATATATGACTGATCTACTAAGCTCCGGTACTTAGCTTATGCTAAGCACTCAGGTAACATGACATACTACAATAGGTGGTGTGAGATAATGATTGGTTACAAAAATAATTACACCACCTATTATAATTTATCATGACACATGGTGCTTAGCATAATCTAAGCACCTGTCCTTAGGAGTGTAGTCGGACATAAACTACAATACATGAGTAACTTGACTAAAGCTCTCCTTGTCTGTGGCTAATTATAGATGGACTAAGGCTAATTTTGGTTCGTATTACATAACAATTTGTTTAAAAAGTACCTAGGTTGTTAATGGATGGGACGGGTCAGATCCTAGGTTGTCCCCATGATCAATCCACCTATGAGGTAATAATTTGTAAAAGCCTGAAAAAATGTATTAAAATACCAAAGCATAACTTACAAGTCCTAACCTAACATAAATGATAGCTTTGGACTTGAGGACTATGGTTACTCCTCCACAACACATATAGTCCTATTCATTTTTACATAAGAGCTACATGTAGATCGAGTTGATGTGGATAAGCTAAAGCCTATGAGCTTTAGATGCTTAGCCTTGTATTAGGTTATCAGGTAGACCCCTTCCTTAGAGAAGAAACCAACCTCCAACTCAAACCCAAAACAAGGTAAAGACTATAAAATATATCCCAAAATGTTTAGGTATAAGTGCCAATGGGTATAAAGCCTCAACCAACACTGAGACCTTATTTTATTTTGAGTCCTAGGTACTAAGGCATAGAGACTTCCAAAATACAACAAAGCATGGAAATTTTCAACATATAGAAATCATTCTAGCCATATGATTGCTAAGCGTAAAAAGGTTCATATAGACGTACTAAAACCTTAAACCGAGACTAAAGATAATTCTTAAAACCTAATATAAACGGTAGCCTCATATTTGAGAAACTAATGTTGTGCCTTCATCATACATGGAGTTAGTTGATGCCACGTATGGGTCACATGGAAATTAACACCACACAAGAAACATGAGGTGGCTAGGCCTACATGAATAAATCAAGCATGAGATCGACCAATCAAGGATAGGGCTAACCCTCATAGTTTCTAGCTTAAGTGATGAATTCTTAGGAATGGCCTTGCTTTAAGTGACGATGCCAACACTCACAACTCAATGATAAGGCCAACCCTCATGAGTTCTAGCCTAAGTAATCAAGCTTTGGGCATGGCCAAAGATGAGGTCGATGCACAAGTTTCAATAATAATACCTAGCATGAGGTTAAAGCCAAGGCTAGGTGTTCAAGCATCATATAGTCTATGAAATTGAATCGAGACTTGGACTTGGTTGATCTTCCATCTGATCAAAAAGCCATTGAGAACAAATAGGTTCTCAAAATAAAGTGAAGAGATGATGGAACTATAGAGAAGCATTAGGCTCGTTTGGTGGCAAAGGGTTATACTTAATAGGAGGGTATAGATTATGAAGAGACCATTTTACCAGTAGTGAGATTTATTTCAATTCGCCTACTCTTAGCTAACGTGGCACGTTTAGATTTACAATTACATCAAATGAACTTGAAGACTAGCTTTTTCAATGGAAAATTGGATAAAAAACTAGTAGGTTTCATTAAAACTGGCCAAGAGAATAAAGTTTCTAAATTGAATAAATCAATATATGGCTTAAAATAGTCTTCTAGACAATGGTACTTGAGATTTGACAAAACTGTTATCTCATACAATTTTGTCATGATGGACGAAGATAACTGTATATATTTGAAAAATCCAATGAGAAATTTGTAATTTTATCTTTCTACAAAAAAATAATGTTTTACTAGTTGGGAATGATAAAGAGTATATTAAAACCATTAAAAAATGGTCGTCCTCAAATTTTGAAATGAAGGACATGGGTGAACTAGATTACATATTAGGTGTTAAAATCCATAGAAATCGTTCTAAGATGTTTCTTGATCTGTCACAAGAGCCATATATAAATAAAATTCTTGAACGTTTCAAAATAGAGAACTGCAATCTCATTGACGCTCCTGTATCAAAAGGTAAAATTCTAAGTCTTCGTATGTGTTCTAAAACTCTTAAGGAAAAAGAAGAAATTTCTAGAGTTTCATACATTAGTGCGGTTGGGAGTTTGATGTATGCTATGATGTATACTCGCCCCAACATTTGTTATGTCGTAGGTTGGTCAGCAGGTATCAATCTAATCTTGAAAGAGAGCATTAGAAAGCTGTTAAGAGAATATTTAGATACCAGAAGGGCACTGCTAATTACTTTTTATGTTATCAAGAGAATGATTTACGCTTAAAAGGATACATTGATGCTGATTGGGGTGGAGACCTAGATGAGCGCAAATCAACTTCGGGATTTACATTCTTGCTTAATAATGGCGTCATCTCTTGGAGTAGTAAGAAAGAGACATGTATTTCTTTGTCCACAATGGAAACAGAATTTGTACAATATGCTTCAGCAGTACAAGAAGCTGTTTGGTTAAGGAAATTCTTACAGCATCTAAGACTCCATAGTGGTGATGTGAGACCTATATTGATTTATTGTGATAGTCAAGCAGCTATTGCATATACAAAGAATCCCAATTATCATAACAAAACCAAATACATTGATACAAAATCTAATTTTGTAAGACACATCATAGGAAAGAATAAAGTGAGTATGTAGTATATTTCTACGTACCAAATGGTAGCTGATCCATATACAAAACCTATTACTGGAGATGTTTTTATGAATCATGTTAAATTTTTGGGATTGCGTAGAATTTGAATTATGTACTATGTAAACTTTTCATATAAGTCCATGAATGAACAATATTTGAGTTTATATATTAAGAGTAATCTTCTGCCATGATTTTTAGATTACTATTTAATGTGTACACATAAAATATGTCAAAAAATCGCCTCAGACACTTTGAGGTATGCTGAGATGAGATACAATGATTATATTGTGTACATGATCTAGTCGCTTTGATAAAATATCAAGATAAGATTACAACAAGTAATCGGTATGGATTTTTTCTATCCATAAAACATGTTCTATAGCCAATCGAGTTCTCCATTGGAATTGCCTAAAGGAATAAAGATAAAGAGAACTCGTGTTAGATATCAAGGAATATCTGAATTATGATCTGTACGGTGTATTTTATTTGTAAGATTTGACATATGGGTAAATAAGGAAGAAAACATCGTAACATGTGTTTCATACCATGTGTGCTTTAATGACCAATGATAAATGAAAGGATTGAGCCCTACTTCTTCATTGTGTGAATTTACGAGGCATATATGACCTCAAAATTATATGCTCTTATAACTTTTGACTGTTTCTCAAAATTTTATTTCGGTGTTGCTACTTTAAATGTTCTATAGCCAATCGAGTTCTCGATTGGAATTGCCTAAAGGAATAAAGATAAAGAGAACTCGTGTTAGATATCAAGGAATATCTGAATTATGATCTGTACGGTGTATTTTATTTGTAAGATTTGACATATGGGTAAAAAAGGAAGAAAACATCGTAACATGTGTTTCATACCATGTGTGCTTTAATGACCAATGATAAATGAAAGGATTGAGCCCTACTTCTTCATTATGTGAATTTACAAGGCATATATGACCTCAAAATTTTATGCTCTTATAACTTTTGACTGTTTCTCAAAATTTTATTTCGGTGTTGCTACTTTAGAATGTTGCCAATAACTATAGTTGATTCGGTTTGATAAAACATGTCTAGGAAAGCAGCATATTAGAAATTAAGGGATTCAAGTAGGAAATGAAGACTATTTTGTCTAACACTTCAGTTTGTATTCACCGGCAGGACAATTTTATTAACTATTTGAGTTTTGAGACACAATTTTGAATACAATATATATGAGAAAGTCGAGTATGTTCTTTGATTTATTGAGAGATTAGAAATACTCGAACTGCTGATACAAAATATGTTGGGGTATAGCGAGAAAATATATTTCCTTTTGTAGAGCTGCTAAATATTGCTAACGAGTGTATAGTGTTGTGTGAACTATGATTGATTCGGTTTGATAAAACATGTCTAGGAAAGCAGCATATTAGAAATTAAGGGATTCAAGTAGGAAATGAAGACTATTTTATCTAACACTTCAGTTTGTATTCATCGGCAGGACAATTATATTAACTATTTGAGTTTTGAGACACAATTTTGAATACAATATATATGAGAAAGTCGAGTATGTTCTTTGATTTATTGAGAGATTAGAAATACTCGAACTTCTGATACAAAATATGTTGGGGTATAGCGAGAAAATATATTTCCTTTTGTAGAGCTGCTAAATATTCGATTGCTCACATATCACAACACACTTCTTAACTTAACTCGTTGTTAGCACAATCCATTTACTCGTATGAACTTAGAGATGTTGAGATAAATATAATTGAGATTATATTAGAATCGAGTCAAACCAACCATGTGCGAGTGTGAGATGTTGGAAGAAAACGGGTCGCCCATGTGGATTGATTCGACCTGATTTGTATAGGATGATTTTTTAGAGGGAGGAGTTAAATTTTGAGTTTAAAATTTAACCTCCCATCTCCCTCAACCATATATAACTTCCATTATATAATAAATAAAATAAATATGTGCAAACAATTCGGGTTCCTTCAAATGGTGAAAAGTAGATGAGAGTGGAGGCTTGATTTATGGAAATATAACATCTCAAATTGGGTTCTTGGATTGCGGCTATCAAATTCCTTTCTTTGTGATCGAGTTTTTGACCAATGGATGAGTAGAAGACGATGTGAAAAGCAAGCAATCAAAAGTCAAGTGATTCAACCTCGTTTTTTTTTTTAGATTTTCAAATAAGTTTTACAATTTAGAATTCAGTTAAAAGCATGCAATCATGTTTTATAAAAAGCTAGAAGGTTTCTAATTAACTGAATACATGCTTGTTGATTATTTAAAACCAATGTATGTTCTAGACTTTGGAGTTATTACTATGAAATCTACTTGTTTGTTGTTCACTTTGTTACTATAAGCATAATTTTATTTGTCAACCTAATATCGCTTCCCATTAATACTGCCAAAAATAGTAAGAATATATATGCGTCATACTCACCATATCACAAAGCGACATTAGAATTAATGTAAAGTTTTTGAAATATGCATTTAAAATTGATCATATACACTCCCTACATCACAAAGATAGACTTGCTTCTATTTTCACATGTATTAAAAAATGTAATTAACATAGTTGGAAAAATAAATTTAACTTGTATTTTTCTTAATCTACCCCTACATTCAATAGTGATTTAAATCTGAGTTATTCATTTTGTTGATAACAAGGAACATAAATACGAGCATGTTAGAAATTAAAAAAATTAATTATACTCTCAATAAATAAATTGGTCTATAATTTGAAACAAATATATATTAAAAAAAAAAGCAACAGAGGGAATATTATTTTTCTATCATTAAATTTAACTGAATGTCAAATCTTTTAAAAAATTAGTTGAATTAAGATTGTTTGGACTCTTTCAAATATGCATTTTTCTCTCTTATTTTTAGCCACATATTTTACAATAAAATAATATTATATGCAAATCGAAATCTTTTTCTTATTTTTTAATCACACATTCTCAAAAAAAAAAAATTTATTTCAAAATATATTTTTATCAAAAATTATTTTTAATGGGGTCCAAACAAGGACTTATTTTTTTGGGGCTAATGTGTGGGAAAAAAATTAATACATCTAATTATGGGATGGAGAAATTAAAAGCGTAAAAACACACACATTAAAACCAAAAAATATTAGCTCATGTTTGATGGAGATTAAAATTAGATTTTTAGTAAATTTTAATAAAAAATGATGAAATGTGAGGTTGAAAAGTTATGGACCCCATAAAATGTGATTAAAATTAGTAGTTAACTTTAGTTTTTATTAAAATCTAAATTTTAATTTCTACTAAACATGGACTTATTGTTGACAACTAAATTTAATCACTTAAATTAAATTAATTAATTTAATCACGTTGGGAAGTCGCATATTTAGACACGAGGATTATCATAAACTATCAAACCCCACTCACTCATGCGATGACTGTACTATTGTCGTGCAGTTCGTGCGGTTAAAATTGTTGTTGCTGTAAAACTATTTAATATTTTTTTCTTTTTAACCCAAAAAGGGAGTCTCCAACTGACTTTTTAACCTCGCGCATAACCCAGGCGTGTAAATTAAGAAAAAGAAAATAGTGGAGATTGTTTAGCACGCGTTAATATAACAGCTTGGGCAGACTCCTTCTCGGGAGTAGGAAAGATAACAGTGTTGGAAAAATAATAGAGAATATCATAATGGAAACAAATGAAGAACAAGATGAATAAAAGATTAGAAGCAAGACTTGATCACGATATTCGTATCGTTGTCCTCAAACGATATTTGCTTCATCCACCAAGCTTTTAAGGAATAAAATGGCAAGTAGTTTGTAGGATTTCAAGGGACCTACTTCTTTGTGGTTTTCGAATTTACAAAGAGGTTCAACTCGTTCTCTTTTTCTACATTTACTAATACACTTGAATAAATATGGCCAAAATTTTGGGATGAATAAATGGATGATTTTCAAATTGTGTTTTGGAATGACAACTATCACATATTTATAGTCTTCAATCTTTCCTACATGTAGTTGTTCCAAATCTATGAGAAGAGATGCAAGGCTTCACCAAAAAACCATCAAAATATTTGAAAAAATTCAAGCAAACGGTTGGATTTTTGTGTGACCGCATAGGCTACAACTATGCGGTTGCATAATTATAGCAATGGTCACCTCATTTTTCCCTGAAGGCTGCCAGATGAATAAATGGATGATTTTCAAATTGTGTTTTGGAACGACAACTATCACATATTTATAGTCTTCAATCTTTCCTACATGTAGTTGTTCCAAATCTATGAGAAGAGATGCAAGGCTTCACCAAAAAACCATCAAAACATTTGAAAAAATTCAAGCAAACGGTTGGATTTTTGTGTGACCGCATAGGCTACAACTATGCGGTTGCATAATTATAGCAATGGTTAGGAGTAAAAAGGGACTTCCGACGGATACAACCACAAGCCATATTGGCTTATGCGATCGCATAGGCCAATTTCTTGGCGCCAAACGTGGTTTTCTTCCCTCTTTTCAATTCATCCACTCATGATCAAATATATTCATCCTTTCATGGTTTTCCTCTTGATTTTGAACAATAATTCTAACAATCCTCCACTTGTTCAAAATCAACTTTAATCACATAATCAAATATCAACACTTTTGCATAAGAGTTAGATATCTTTCGATTTGAATCTAACCATAGTGTAAATCTCATAAAGCATCATCGAAATTTCAGGTAGCTAGAACGCTTTGAACCAGTTATTCCTTGTGACAATACCGATGAAATCACACACACAAGTGTTTCACAAGTTCCTCTAACTAGCTTAGTGCTAATATGGCCTTACACTTATCCTATTTCTTTAAACTTTTAAAGAGAGAAAACTCCAACTCTCTAATGAGGCGGCATCTCTTGAAGTTCACATATGTGAAGTTCTTTCAGTATCTTTGTTACTTTTAGAGATACTTGTACTCCGTACTATACTTCATTAAGAGTTTATAACTCAACCCTCCAACAGTAACAACTGAAACTATTCATCAAAGATAGGGTTTAATAATTTTAATAGTGTTGAGATCCATCCACTTATCGAATGACTTGTTATTACCTCTTGAACCTAAATATACTTGTTTAGTATATTTTAGTAGGACTGCTATCATTGATGGATTTATTTAAAGAGTTTCAACCTCAATCTCACTAATTCTCTCGTGAGAGGTTTAGTAAATGGATATGCTAAGTTCTCACTAGACTTAACAAATGTAAGAAAAATTATTCCATGCTTGATTAATTTCCTTACATATTCGTGTCTTAGACTCATGTGTCTAGACTTTCAATTATATACTTCGCTATAAGCTCGAGCAAGAGTAGCTTGACTATCACACAAGATATGTATTGATGAAATATCATTTATAGCTAAAGGTATTTCATATAACAAATCTCTTAGCCATTCAACCTCTTTTCCAACTTCGGCCAATGCTACAAACTCCGACTCCAATGTTGAGTGATTAATACAAGTTTGTTTCTTAGACTTCCAAGATACTGCACCTCCTCTAAGAGTAAATACCCAACCTGAAGTGGACTTATTTTCTCTTGCACTCAATAACCAACTTGCGTCAATATATCTTTCCAAGATTTTAGAGAATCATGTATATTGTAGCCCAAGGTTTTTGATTTTCTTCAAATAACCAAGAACCCTACCAATGGCCTTCCAATGTTTGGAACTTGGATTTCTAGTAAACTTACTTAGTTTACTTACGGTAAATGCTACATCGGGTCTTGTACATTGTGCAGCGTACATAAGACTTCCAATTGTACTTGAATATTCTATTTGATCTATTGCTCTTCCATTGTTCTTTATCAATTTAATACTTGGATCAAAATGGGTATTAGACTCTTTAATGTTCAAGTGTTTGAACTTATTTATCACATTCTCAAAACAATGTGATTGGCTTAATGTAAAACCCCCACTATCGTTTTTAATTTTGATATCAATAATAGTATCCACTTGTCCAACACCTTTCATTTTGAACATGGAGGATAGAAACATCTTTGTTTCTTTGATACTATTTATATTGTTGCTAATGATCAATATATCATCAACATATAGACGTATTATAGTGGTTATATTATCACTAACTTTAGTACATAGACATTTGTCTACCGAATTATGATTAATACCACTTGACATTACTTTGAAGTTAAATTTCCCGTGCCACTTTTTAGGGGCTTGTTTTAATCCACATAAGGATTTGATTAGTTTGTACACCTTATATTAATTATTTGGTAGAACGAACTCTTCTAGTTGTTCCATATAGACCTCATCCTTGAGATCTCCATTCAAGAATGGGGTCTTGACATCCATTTGATGAACATGTAAATCATATATAGATGCTAGTGCAAGCAGGATCCTTATCGAGATTATTCTAGCCAAAGGTGCATGTGTCAAAGTAATCTATTCCTTCCTTTTTATGATACCCTTTAGCTACTAATCTAGCTTTATAGGTAATGAGTGTTCCATCATAATTATATTTCTTTCTAAACACCCATTTACAACCAATTGATTTAGAACCCTTTGGTAAATCAACTATTTTCCAACTGTTGTTTGAAATAATAGAATCCATTTCATTATTTATTACTTCTTTCCAAAATATGAAAACTCTAGAAGTCATTGCTTTCTTATGGGTTTTAGGATTACTTTCAACTTGAAGATCAAAAGGAATTATTCTTGCAACATCCTTCATATCTCCCTCTATTAGGTAGGATGAAATAATTTGAGAATTCAATTCATCTGATCCTAAACCTTTTTCTTTTCTAACTCTCTTACTTCTTCGAGGATCACTTTCAACATCTCTTGGATATGTGTTTTCTTCACTAAGAGATCTTCAACGAATGTCCATATAAGTTTCATTTTGAGAATTTCTTATTGCCAATACATTCTCAAAGAACTCCACATCCCTTGATTCTATTACAACATTCGTTTCTAGGTTCAATAACCTATAGTCCTTGCTATTTAAAGAATATCCTACAAAGGCACATCTAACACCAAATTTATTCTCTTAGGATCCATATTCTTATAGTAAGCAAGACACCTGGTGTGAAATTTTATTAACTGTATCGATTTCCTACCTTTCCAAATTTCATATGGAGAAACCTTATTCTTCTTCATAGGAATCCTATTTACTATATGGCAAGCACTAAATAAGGCTTCACCCCATAAGTTATATGGTAATTTAGAATTCAATAACATGCCATTTATCATCTCTAAGAATGTCCTATTCTTCTTTTCAGCTAACCCATTTTATTCAAGTGTTCGTGGTGCAGAGCATTGATGTATTATATCATTTTGTTCACAAAACAAATTGAATTCATTGGAGAAGTATTCTCCACCTTTATCACTTCTTAAAGTTTTAAGTTTCATTCTTAATTGATTTTCGCCTTTATTTTTGTAAGTCTTAAAAGCACTAGAAGCTTCATCCTTATGTCTAAACAAATACACGTGTATCCAGAGCAATCATCAATAAATGTAATAAAATATTTATTACCACATCTAGTTAGCATGCTATTCAATTCACATATATCAGAATGAATAAGTTCAAGCAAACTTGTTGATCTTACTACACTATGAAATGGCTTTTTAATCATTTTACATTTAATATAAGTTTCACATTTTTCTAAGTTATTAATGTCACATTGTATCAAACCACATTTAATCATTCTTTTCATGGTACTAACTTTTATATGTGCTATTCTACCATGCTATAAATTGAAAGAGTCAACAACGTAAGCAAATGATTGTTTTTATTAAAATTATTCTCAATAGTACATAGCTTGACTATTCCATCAGTAGAATAACAATTTCCAACAAAATACTCATTATGGGTTAGTACAAGTTTCCCAAACTTAAATAGAGTTTTAATTCCATGTTTTCCCAACAAAACTCCACTTTCTAAGTTCCTATTCATTTTTGGTACATGAAGGACATTGATCAAAGTAATCTTTTTTCTCGAAGTGAAGATGATTTTTCACATTGCCTTTGCCAATCACTTTTAATCTTCCTTCATTTCCTATTTGAATCTCTTGACCATCTTCAATGTCATGATAAGTTTTGAACAGGGACTTATCATAACAAACATGGATGGTTACGCGGGTGTCATACCATTATCCTAGAA
>CAIGRP010118345.1:0-15003 GCA_903798385.1 Fraxinus cuspidata
TCACTCTCTATAATTAAATGCATTCAAAATATTTCAATTTTGAATGTAGGAAAATAATAAAATAATATAAAAAAACTAGTTAAAATAAAAGATAAAGAAAAATAATAAATATTTTTTGGGAGTGGTAAAATTATGTGTTAAATATAAAGAGTTTGTTGGAATATTTCAAAATGTTAACTCTCTAAATTTATAGATGCTTTTCAAATGATAGAATATGCTCTTTAAAAATAGAGAGTCTTTTGGAGATACTCTTACAAATGAAATCGACCAAGGTGTCCATGTCACACTGGTTGTCATTTCCTTCACGCTGTTGATGGATAAGTTTTGATAGCTCGGGCTTAGATTTTTCCCGTGCAATATAGAAACAACATTTCAAATACGTGATAATTTTAAGTATTGATATGTGGTTAAATATTCATATCAGGTTATGGACCATCGCAGAGGGATGCATTTGGACCATACAATCGGAAATTGTGTGATATAAGGGCTCAGATTATCTTATTCCATTATTTTCTACACCAAATCAATTCAAGTTAACATTTGATTTCTAATTCTTTCATCTCTTAAAAAAATATGTTCATTTTATTTTGTTGAAATAAAAATTCCATCCGAATTATATTTCACAATAAAATTCCATCAGAGAAATTTTATTTTGAGTATATTCTATTAGAGAAGAATGCTATTAATACTTTGGTTCGACTGATAAGGATGGTCTAGTGAAATACCGACTTTGAAATAAGTGTTGTATTTTGAAAAATAGATGTTTGATAATCCTATTGACACTAGTATATGGGTAAAATCTGTTTTAAGAAGATTTGTTTCGATATACTTAGCTTCATATCCGTTTCATTCTACTTTTTTTTTCTTTACAAGTAATTAATTTGACAACATTGCCAAGTGAATAGGAGCTGAATAAATTAAAGACGAATTCAAAACCTCGGTTTAACGTAGATAAAAATAAGATTTTTAATAGATTTTGACAAAAAAATTTTGATGAAATATGTAAAATGTTGATAAATATTGTGGGTAATTAATTGTTGACTTTAACTCAAATTTTTATTAAAATTTTAAGCCATACCAAAAAGAGGCCAAGACTTGAGTGTGCACAAATTAAGGAGGCAATACATTTGTTGAGCTTTGACCCAAGTAAAGCTAAATAGTGATTGATTGGGTTTAATTTAGTGGATCTTGATCAATTTTAGATTGATTTGGATACTGAGGAGATTATCACATAATTGATAAGGGGGAATTTGGTCCTAACCCAAGAAACAAGAAAGAAATATATATATATATATATATATATATATAATGCAATCAAACAATTCTTTCAAAATTCAAGACTTCATTTATCGATCTGAGTACCCAATTCAGAGATGAAAAATTTACTTGACTAGTTAAACAAACAAGTCTAGCAGATCATGTATTTTTTCTTCTGAAGTCGATTTAAATTTGACTGGCACGAGTTGATTAGGAGGGACCAAACTTTTAAGTGTGCATGTGAATGAGGTTGGCTGCATATTGTCTATCAAGATTGAACTTTGCTGGCTAGAAGCACTATCAACTATTTGCAGGCGATGTTTCAGTTGCGCATTAGAGCTCTTCTCACACTTCATCAGTCGAGTTCTTTGAATATGATGTGTACGTAAGCCCATTTTCATTCTCATTCTTCTACTCGTTTTCAACCACACATTCTTCAATAAAATAATATTTTCCATCATATCAATAACTTTTCCTTCTTTTTCAACCACACATTCTCCATCAATCTACTATTCCAGAATACATTATTCCAAAATAATGCGGCTCACACACACCCTAAAACATTATGGGCGAATAATACTAAACAATGTTTGTATCGTGTGATTACAGAAGGGTCCATAGTACCTAGAATACTTATTTGTGCAAAATATAATTACACTCTCAATTAACTTGAGAACGGAATACTTAGGGGTCGTTCTCTTTGTGTTTCAGTTTTGTGTTTTGAGTTTTGAATTTATTTTGTATTTTGTGTTTTGAGTGTCCATTTTGAGATTTTTGAAAATGTGTTCTTTTTGGCATTTTGAAAAATTGTTTTGAAAACGCCCAAAACGCGTTTTGAAAATTTTGACTTGATTATAACTGAAAATAATGCGGCTCACACACACCCTAAAACATTATGGGCGAATAATACTAAACAATGTTTGTATCGTGTGATTACAGAAGGGTCCATAGTACCTAGAATACTTATTTGTGCAAAATATAATTGCACTCTCAATTAACTTGAGAACGGAATACTTATCTTCACTGATTCAGAAATTAATATACATATAGTTGCTACAAATCAAAGTTACATGGACAATGAATCACGCCCTGAATCATTTTGAAACCTTCCTCTCTAATATCTGATGCATCATATATTTCTTCTTTTGAATAACCTGACCTTCAGACCATGTTTCATCTGAATTATAATAGAATCATTAGGAGAAATAGGATGGTTTTCCACCACTTGAATATGGTAATTATAGATAACGGTGGCTGCAACCATTTTCATCTGAATAAAAGACATTTCTTTTCCTAGACAGGTTCTTGGTCCGGCATTAAATGCTGGGAACTTGAACGATGGTTGGTGCTTGATTCCATCTCTTTCATCGGAAATCCATCTCTCGGGCTTGAATTCTAAACAATCCTTTCCCCAAATCTTTTCCATTCTTCCCATTGAATAGAAAGAGAGCAGCACCTTTTTATTTTGATTAATGCAGTGTCCACTTGGGATAGTATCTTGTTGAAGTGGAGCTTTGTGCTCAAAAGCCACAGGAGGGAACAGCCTTAGAGACTCGCATATAGCCCCGTGCAGGTAGACCAATTTTCGCGACTCCTCTACATCAAAAAATCTCCATTTCTTATCCTTCTTGACGTGCAATTTCGTCTCGATTTCTTCTAGTATCTTGGATTCTGCAGACGAGTTAGTCGAAACAAGCCAGAATAACCAAGTAAGAGAAGTACTTGTGGTGTCTCTACCTGCCAACATCAAATTCAAAAAGGTGTCCCTTAAAAAATCTAATGAATCACCAGGAGCAACATTTTTTTCTTTACACGCCTTTCTAAAAGCTGTTAAGAAATTAAAATCCTCGTCTTGTTCTTCGATTACTTTTTCGTGTGAAACATGTGGATATATAAATTGATCAAAAGCTTCCCAAGCTCTGATTAGCTTCTTTTCTTTTCCAATTCCCAGCCATTTTTGCAGCTTCCAAATGCTTTCTGGCAAGATGTGCCTATGCAACAAGGCTTCCACAGCATCATTGAACGCCTTCTCACATGGAATATAAGGTAAACGAATAGACAAACTCCCTGGATCATAATTCAGTACCAATTTACAGATACTATCAAAGGTGAACCTCTGCAAAATGTCTTGCAAATCGATCTTGACTCCCCGTTCCACGAAATCGTCGAGCACCGGGATAAGTCCATTTTCGACCTTGTACCAAACAGCCTTCTCCAAGAAAATATGAAACTTGGCATTACTCATGATTGACAAAGTTGTTCTCCTGTGAAATTCCCACAGTTCAGAATCAGCATTGAAAATCCCATCTCCCAGAATATCAAATATTTTTCTGAATTCAGGTCCTTTTGGATAGTTTGCAAATTTTTTGCTCAAGATATAGTGGATATTTGCAGGATCACAAGTGACCACCATGTCCATATCACCAAACCAGGGCCCTTTAACCTCAAATGTCCCCCCTGATTCATCAAGTAAATCTGTCGCAAAATCATGGATTCGATGCGCGTTTCGAAGAATTCCCGGCAACATGCCAACCAGAGGCCAATCTGTGGGCAAGAAGCTTTTGTTCCGACTTCTAATTCTAAAGAAACAAAGGATAATTATGCATAATAAAATCAAGAAAAACTCAGGATATCCAAAGATGGCCATTAGAGTCTAGAGAGGTATATCAGATACTTTCTGGTTTCAATATAACTGTGCTTTTGCCTTTTAAGCCCCCGGCCTCCATTATATGCCATTTTAATTTTTAGAATAATAATTTTTTGAATAATGTGTGGTTAAAAATAGAATAAAAGATTTTAAGTTTACGTATAATATTATTTTATTGGAGAATATATGATTGATAAAAAGAGAGAGAAAAATGAATTATAATTTTAATAGGTGACCAAACAGGGGCTATAGCATATGATATGTATGATTCTACCGTTGAGAATCCAAGCCCAAATAATTAAAGAACGAGATAAAAGAACAATATGAAGAATATTGGATCACACGACAACACAATATTTATGTGGAAGAGAAGGAGAATTTCATGTACCAAGAAACTAAATTGTGTTTACAACATTTGATACTCTCAATCTATATATAAATTATTCTCTCAAATTTCTAATATATATAATAATGATCTAATTGTTATGAGAAGTCTATGAAGAGCCTATACCACGTAGAGTATATAAATAAGAACTCATTACAAATGTTTTGAATGAAATACAACTTAAAGAAAAGAGTCCGAATCGAAAAAGGATTCCAACCAGCACAATGTTGTCACTCTAGAGAAAAGTTGGGCCAAGCGGGTGCCAGCTATTTCCTCCATTTTTCACCCAGATGCTTGAGCACCAAAGCTAGCGGCCAGCTAGCTAAATTACGACGGCATATTCTCCATCAAAACTCCAAAATCAAGTTTTCAATTATTCAAAATCCTTTTACCAATCAAACTTCCAATCATTAATGAACTATGATCCCTTTTCAATAGGACTTCTAAACCAAGAAGACTCTTATTCCTTTATCAATTTACCAACTCAATCTCAATCCTAATCGGAATTTGGTTCATACTTTAACAATCTCCACCTTAGCACAAATTCCAATGCAAAGAATTAAGTTTTCACTCGTCAAATCATTCTTCACCTCTTCCATCATGCCTCGCTAGGCATACTTAACAACTGTAAACTAAATCCAAACCCTAGTTACCAACAGAACTACCTTGGGCAACAAACATGCTTGAATCATTCGATTTACTACCAGCTCCATCGAATTGTCAAACCTGCTAGAATCATCATGAGACATTATCAACAAGATCACAATTAGCTCCATCTGAGTTATTGGAACATTCCCTAATATCATTGCTCGAATCTCCATGAGCAACCCAATCACAACCAACTCTACCTGAATTACCGTTTGTCAAACTATATGCTACAGTTGCTTCCACAGTTTCCGTCGAACCTTTCGAAACATATAACTGGGACTTTCTCTACGCCTAACACTTTCGCTAACTTTCACAACCCCATCTCTCTCCATCGTTATACATGTACCCTTTTGACTCAAGATTACTCAAAGAGGTAATATTTCTATCTAAACCTGGAACAAGTCTCACTAAACTAAGTGTCTTAACTGTCCCATCAAACATCTCGACTCTGACCTTACCATACAAGCTATTTCACGAGGCTTATTATTTCTCATAACCACGAAACCCCTTGTACTATTTCAGATGAAGAAAATCAATCTTGATTAGAACACATATGAAAAGTGCTAGTCATATCAAGAATTTAATCATCGTCAAGTTTGGAGCCACTGTCAGAAATCACCAAAAGATCTCCATCTCTGCAGTCTTCTTCTGCAAGATGGTATCAACGAAATTTCCCGATTGTCCATTCTGATCTGTATTAGCAAACTTATTCATGTTCCGCTACTCATAGCAATACTTCTTCATGTGTCCTTGTTGTTGCAATACCAACATACTTTACCACTGTTGCTATCCTTAAGGCTGCCCCTTCCATAACCATCCGTCTTCCTCTTAAGAATAACAAGACTCTTTGTCAGGCCTTAGATCCAACGACCAAATGCTTCATCTTTTCCTTAAAATAAAAAGCATCATATTCCTCGTCAATAGTAAGAATATCCCGACTATAGAAAATAGTATCTCTAGAAGTCACATATGAAGACGACAATGAACATAATAATATCAATCATAAATCCTCTTCATCACACTTGACATCCATGATCTCCAAATAAACGACGATTTCCTTGAACACCTATAGATGATTTTCCCAAAATTCACTTTCTGTCAAGCGATGAGAATACATGCGTTTCTTCAAATCTAACTTACTGGTCAAGCTTTTTCTCATACAAGGCTACTCCGATTTCAACCACAACCCAGTGACACGTTTCTCCTTTACCACTTCCTGAAGAATTTGATTACAAAGATGAAAATGTATATGTGATAGAGCTTGAGTCTGTCATTTCCATGACCACTCGTCTTCCTCTTAAGAATAACAAAACCCTATACCGGGCTACAGATCCAATGACCAAATGCTTTATCTTCTCCTTATAATAAAGTTTATCATATACCTCGTCAATAGTTAGAGTATTGCGACTATAGAAAATAGTATCTATAAAAGTCACATTTGAAGGCCACAACGAATATAATAATATCAACCACAAATCCTCTTCATTGTACTTGACCTTCATTGTCTCCAAATCAACGATAATTTTCTTGAATACCAATAGATGATCTTCTCAAAATTCACCTTTTGTCAAACGATGAGAATACAAGTGATACTTCAAGTTTAATTTACTGGTCAAGCTCTTTTTTATACAAGGCTGCTTCAATTTCAACCATAACCCAGCGGCACTTTTCTCCTTTACCACGTCCTGAAAAATTTGATTAAAAAGATGAAGATATATCCGTGATAAGACTTTTCGATCCTTGCGTTGCTTTTTCTCCACGTTCATTGTTGCGGGCATTCTATTAACCCCCGAAAAAGCATTATTCAAATCAAATTGATCTACCACAAAAAAATCTACCGTTGTGATCCAAAAGCGAATTTTCAAATTTCATACTTGTCATCTCTGAAACAATCAACATTGTTCAAAACTCGTTTTAATAACCATTTGAACCTCCCAAGAAACCGCCAAAAAAATCTTAGCTCTGATACCAATTGTTAAAAATAAATAAGATACCAGAGTCACTCTGATATCAATTTGTTGAAAATCTGGACCAAATAATTAGAGAATGAGAAAAAATAGCATATAAAGAATATTGGATTACACTACAACGCAAGATTTATATTGAAGAAAAGTAGAATTTCATATATCAAGAAATTATGAATGTGTTTATAAGATTTGATACTCTTAATCTAAATCCATACAATTCTCTCAAATTTCTAATATATAGAACAATAATCTAATTGCTATATTGAGTTTATAAAGAGCCCACATCACGTGGAATACATATAAGAACCCATTACAAGTATTTTAGATGAAATACAACTCAAGAAACAAGTTAAAATAAAAAAAGAATTCTCGCTTAGATAACACTACCACTTGAGCACTGGGCGAACGCCGCTCCGCCGCTCAAGCAAAATGCTGGAGCTAAGCGGGTACCAACTCTCTTCTCCATTTTTCACCGTTGATGCTCAAGCGCCAAAGCTAGCGAAATTGCTATGATCATTTCTCCACCAAAAGTCCAAAAACAAGTTTTCAATTATCCGAAATCGTTTTATCAATCAAAATTTCAATAATTTGATGAACTTTGATCCCTTTTTTGACGGGACTTCTAAATCAAGAAAACTCTTGCTTCTTTTATCAATTTACCATTCCAATCCTAATACTAATAAAAATTTAGGTCATACCATAACCATCTACTTAAAACATATATCGTTATCTTCACGGAGCCAAGTCAGTAAATGGATTATGATATTCAGATTTCGTACAGTGTGCTTCTTTATAATACTATAATAATTTGATTTTAATAGCACATTTAGGTAATCTTTGGCTTTCAAAGCAATTTTAGCTTTCTGGATTAATCTGAAAACTAATTGCAGTGTTATACACGATAATGCCGTGGCCATACTTCGATCATTAACACCTTCCATTGCATTCGAGAACTATATAGTATTTGCAAGTAAGTGAGAAAACGACAGTGTACCAATGTTCGTATATGAGGAAAGTATTTAGTGTTTAGTTGAAAAGGAAACAACGAAGAATGCATGGATGTGATTATCGATGACTATTTAATTTTATCAGCATACTTAGATGAGTTTTATATACTCAAAAAAATATTTATTCCATTCAGAGTGTAAATCTCATTTGAACACTGTAAATATGGGTCCTTATTATAATAAAATTACATGCTTGGGTTTTATTACATTTTCATTATTTACGATATTCAAAATTTTTAGTTTTGATATTTATTTTGTTAGAGAAAAATAAAGAAAATCACTTCTCCAGTTGACTTCTATTTTTCCTTAAGCCCCGCTTGAGTCTCATTTTTTCAAAACTCATTTTCAACCACACATTCTCCTATAAAATAATTATATACGTATGAAAAAAAACATTACTTTTTTACTATACATTCTCCAGAAAATCACTATTACATTATACATTTTACCTGAAGAATGAGGATCAAATGGGGGTTAATTTTTTTCTCAACTCGAAATTCAAGATGGAGTGAACTTTATATTGTCAAGAGGGCTAATGATATATTTTGGCGGATTGAATGGAATAGGATAAAAAAAAAAACACATTGTTCAAGTCTAATTTATTAGAAAAATGTTATTTCAGTCGCTCACTATCGTAATCAAGACACGTGAAATACATGTGGCGATTAATGATTTGATATATGAGACAATAAAAAACTATAATATTAATGTATCAATTCACTAACCGTCACTTGTATGACATCTAAGACAGGACGACCACAGTAATGAACGACTACAAATAATATTACTCAATTTATTATACATGATATTCAAGATTACTAATCGTCACGTATATGTCATACAGAAAGACTACAATAGTGACCGATACTCAATTTATTATACATGATATTCAAGATTTTCTAGAAAGATTACGTGCATTCGTAATAATCCAAATAGAACGATCCAAGGACTACACTGTAGGAGATAAGATTATTGCATAGAATGGTCCCAACATACAGCAATATTGGACCAAGTGCAGGCTAAACATTCACGCAACATGACATACTAAGTCATTGCAATGCATTGGTGCAATTGTCGCCTTCAAAGATAACAATAGTTCAGCTCAATAATGGTAATCGACTCATTTTTGTATCCTCTTTATCAACTATTGCTATCTTTTGTACTTGACAATTACTATTAAGTCCTTGTTTTACGATCATTATTTGGGAAAACAAAGTTTTAAATAGTAATTTTTAGGAGAAAATGTGATTAAAAAATAAATAAAAAATTTGGATTTACTTGCAACATATTTTATGTGTGAATGTTTGAAAAAAATTGAATATGTAGGAAAAAAAATTTCGTCAAATAGAGCTTAAATTTTGTTGTGTATTTGATGAGACACATGAAAATATAATTAGATGTCTATTCAAATGATCATAAAAGCAATTGCATTAATTGCTGCCACAACTTGAATGTTTGTGACATGTTCTCAGCCGCCGCCAATTTTGATACTTTTAAGCACCTTTAAAAGGAAAGGAAAAAGTAAATATACTCAAGCAATGGCCCTGATAGTAGGGATGGATTCAAGATCGAACTACAAGTCGTACTAATATGTAGGAAAAATTAATTTACACAAAAAAAAACATTTACAAGATTTTTTTCTCTGACCAATATAAAATATTGTGAAGCGTTATATTTTGTAGTTCTACATTGATTTAATCTGATTTCTTGCTCACAACAGACGAGTTAAAATGTTTACTGTAGATGTAGCAACATTAATGGGGTATGACATGACACCACCACATGTTACCACATATGTCATCCACATCAGAATAAATAAAGTTTTTTTGAAAAAGCTTGAAGAAAGATCTCCTAGGGATAAGAGACAAATGATTAAGAGAGAGCTAAAAAAGATCCAATGCTGAATCGACGGCTTATGTCTTATGTATAAGTAAGAATATTTTTTTCCTGCGAGATCAAACCCGCCACACTTTTGCAGATCGACCCATATTGATTTTTCAAAATCAATAATTTTAATGTCGACTTTGAGTAGGTAAGTTTATTTTATTATTAACTTTAATAGAGTTCTACGTCTTGAGGCCAACTATCTCAACTGTGTCACTATGGCCACGAGTCGTGTACGTAATGGTTGGTGTCGGTTGTTGATTTTTGTTGGATAGTGCTTGAGATATGACAATATAGCAATGTGGTAATTAGGCCAATCGCTGATGAAAGAAAAATTAGGGTTTTATATAAGATTTTTTTCATTTGTACATAAAAATTCCTTACAGTAGTTCAACAGAAAACTCACATGGAGGTGGCCCCATGTGAAATTAAATATTGTTAAAAATATGGGCCCCATCTGTGTTGTGTTTTTGTGTGCACAACTTCTGTATACACAACAAAACTCTTTATATAAGGGTTCGTTTGATTGCAAATGTGGAAAATAGGTGGAAAGAAAATGAATTTTAGGGAATTGAATTGCCTAAAAATTGTTTTTACTGAGAATTGTAATTAATTGTGTTTGATTGGTATAATTTTCCACTTGGAAAATGTTGAAAGTTTGATATCCGTTTGATTTTATTTTTTATGATAATTGTCCATGAAAGTGATAATTTTTCTACCATTGAGTCTACAATTTGTTCCAATTGCCAAAAAAAAAAAAAAATTAAAAAAAATTTACCCTACCGAATATCATTCGTTTGGCTTTGTTTTGTATGAAAATTATCGATGAAATGGAAATTTTTTTTTTACCATTGTTGATAGAACTTTTTCCAATTGACAAAAAAAAAAACTAAAAAAAAACTGGAATAGTGGGAATTGATTTTCCACAAAAGCAAGGAATTGGAACCGTGTGAAGGAAATAGTGGAAAATGAATTGCCAAGAAAATTATGTCAATCAAACATGGCAAATGGTGGAAGATGGAATTTTTCCCAAATCAAACACACCCTAATTATATCAAAATAAGGAATATTTGAATCCCTATTCAATGCGACTTTAAGGGAGGATGGCTCTGGATTTTCANCAAACATGGCAAATGGTGGAAGATGGAATTTTTCCCAAATCAAACACACCCTAATTATATCAAAATAAGGAATATTTGAATCCCTATTCAATGCGACTTTAAGGGAGGATGGCTCTGGATTTTCAAAAGCGCGTTCTCTTCCTTTTACGTTCGTTGGATGTTGATGCTTGCCCACTATTGGGGCTACCATTGCTGCGGAGGCGACGATTGAGAGAGATTCAAACATCACAGGGAACACGGACATGAGCATATACATGTTAAAAAAAAAATTAATCCCCAGGGGGTTATATATAATTTTCGATTAATTTTAACCTATGTATAACTTTCGAGGTTATCTTAAGCTATGCAATTACTATGTCTAAATATAAGGAAAAAAGTTAATAGTTTTAAGCAATAATTTTAAAATCGATTGTTGTGTTTTATCCTACACGAATAATATGTGGTGATACATCGTGAGACTTTGTTGGGGTGGTCTAACTTTTAAGTGAAATTCTTTTAGTCAGTCAAACTAGGTACATGGTTTGAGCTGAAATAATTTTTATATCAAATAATAAAAAGATTTTTTTGAATCGATTACTAGATCAAGTTAATAATTGCATAGACACTTTTACGGTCTAATGTCATTACTTTGTTGTGGCATGTGACAATAACAACATGAACGCCTACAAGATCTATCAAATAGAGTAGACAATTGATCTAAAGATTCGCGAATGTAATTAAACTACAATAATTTGGGTTCGACTAAATCTATTTTGTAAACAAAAATAAATAAATAAATAAAATGGACCATTTATATAAAGGAAATTGACACAATTAGGACAAATAAATTATTATAAGTGAAAAGTAGTGTCTTATTATTTTTTTAAAAAAAAATGCAAGCCATACTAATGTAAATTTAGGAAATTGAATTTAGAGTTGGACAAAACTTTCGAATCGAACCGGACCCAAGTCGAACTGGATCGAATCAAGCGGTTCTTCATAAGTTAAATACTTGACGGGTTTTTGAATCGATAACCAATGGGTTCGGGTCATTTCTCGATTCTAGACCAAGAACCGAAGAATCGAATATAAATACCTTTTAATTTTTTTATATTGAATTAATTAAATTATTTTAATTTTTTCTAAACAAATTAGCAAATTAACTAATTTAGTGATTAATGCTCTAACTCCCAAACCAAGTCCATGCCTAGTTAGCCCAATCCAACCCAATTTCTAAATTCAAATTTTTGACCCAATTTTTAGTTTCATTGTTAGCCCAATATCTATGTCTTTTTAAATTTTTATCATTCTCTTTCTAATTTCATACTTTCATTCGGTAAGTGCATGTCCACTAACTCCAAATCATTTGATAATTTGAAAACCTACATCTACATGTCAAAATCGAAGCCGTCGACTACCAGTCCGACTTCCCCTCTCCAACTGCCCATCAAAGCTACGAATGAACATGTTATTAGTTGTATTTATGTAATGTTGCTGTAAATATTAAAAAAAATTAATTATGGTACGGAACTGAACAGAACCAAAGTGAACCGAGCGGAATCGAACCCGAACAGTTCCATAATTATATTTGGACCCGACGATTCCATTTATTAAATACCCAAAAATTTTGGTCCGATTCGATTCTCTTCAGAATTGTTCCGAACCGAATCGCATCGGACCATGTCCAACCCGAATCCCACATAAAATCTTTCATAATTCTACATCATTTATCCTACCATTAATTTAAAAAATAAATCACAAATAAAAAATGTAAATCAAATATCCTAATCAGCCCAAGTTATCATACTTCTTTTCTGTCCCGAGTGCAAAGACAAATTCATTGGAGAATCTTCATGTCACAAATTATATTAGCCCTCGTTTGGCTTCCATTATTTCAAATTATAATTTTTAGAATAATATTTTTTTAGAGAATGTGTGGTTAAAAAAATAAGGAAAAATTTATGATTTATGTAGAATACTATTTTATGAAAATTTGCGTGTTAGAAAATAAGAGAGAAAATAATAATTTTTTTGGGATGATGGGAGCCCAAGGGGGCTTGACTTTCACAAATCTCCCAATGTAATGTAACAAATCATGTCATTGTCCATCCATAAACAAAAATAACAAAATCTTCTAACAAGGCTTTTTTGGTCCCTATAGTATTCATTCGTTGTGAATTCAGGACCTATCATTTGAATTTTGACAAAATCATCCCGATATAAACCTTTCATTAGGAGAAATTGTCCTTTTTGTCCACATCCATCCAAAATGGTCATGAAATGACTGCACATGAAAATTATGTCAATCAAACATGGCAAATGGTGGAAGATGGAATTTTTCCCAAATCAAACACACCCTAATTATATCAAAATAAGGAATATTTGAATCCCTATTCAATGCGACTTTAAGGGAGGATGGCTCTGGATTTTCAAAAGCGCGTTCTCTTCCTTTTACGTTCGTTGGATGTTGATGCTTGCCCACTATTGGGGCTACCATTGCTGCGGAGGCGACGATTGAGAGAGATTCAAACATCACAGGGAACACGGACATGAGCATATACATGTTAAAACAGATGCTATTACTTTCACAATGTTAAGTAAAAATCTATATTTGTCAATTCAATGAATTCCATATTTTGCGCCGTTTGTGTAATTAACCCTATAGGCTATAAGCAATTCATATGTGAAGCCAGGGCCCTTAAAACAATATATGGGCAAGCAGCATAATATTCATCCATATCCCAAGGCTACAATCATCTTTATTGTGTCCGAACTTATTCTAAAATTCATTATCTGTTTTAACTCTATAAAAAATTAATCCCCTGGGGGTTATATATAATTTTCGATTAATTTTAACCTATGTATAACTTTCGAGGTTATCTTAAGCTATGCAATTACTATGTCTAAATATAAGGTTTAAAAAGTAAATAGTTTTAAGCGATAACTTTAAAATTTTATAAGTGAAAAGTAGTGTCTTATTTTTTTTTAAAAAAATGCAAGCCATACTAATGTAAATTTAGGAAATTGAATCTAGAGCTGGACAAAACTTTCGAATCGAACCGGACTCAAATCGAACTGAATCGAATCAAGCGGTTCTTCATAAGTTAAATACTTGACGGGTTTTTGAATCGATAACCAATGGGTTCGGTTCGGTTCTCGATTCTAGACCAAGAACCGAAGAACCGAATCTAAATGCCTTTTTAATTTTTTTATATTGAATTAATTAAAAACAAATTAGTAAATTAACTAATTTAGTTATTAATGCTCTAACTCACAAATCAAGTCCATGCCAGTTAGCCCAATCCAGCCCAATTTCTAAATTCAAATTTTTGGCCCAATTTTTAATTTCATTGTTAGCCCAAGATCTATGTCTTTTTGAATTTTTATCATTCTCTTTTTAATTTCATACTTTCATTCGGTAAGTGCAGGTCCACTAACTCCAAATCATTTGATAATTTGAAAACCTACATCTACATGTCAAAATCGAAGCCGTCGACTACAGGTCCGACTTCCCCTCTCCAACTGCCCATCAAAGCTATGAATGAACATGTTATTAGTTGTATTTATGTAATGTTGCTGTAAATATTAAAAAAATTTAATTATGATACGGAACCGAACAGAACCAAACAGAACCAAGCGGAATTAAACCCGAACAGTTCCATAATTATATTTGGACCCGATGGTTTCATTTATTTTTTTTTCCCGAAAATTTTGGTCCGGTTCGATTCTCTTCAGAATTGTACCGAACCGAATCGAATCGGACCATGTCCAACCCGAATCCCACATAAAATCTGCCATAATTCTACATCATTTATCCTACCATTAATTTAAAAAATAAATCACACATATAAAAAATGTAAATCAAATATCCTAATCAGCCAAGTTATCATACTTCTTTCCAGTCCCGAGTGCAAAGACAAATTCACTGGAGAATCTTCATGTCACAAATTATATTAGTCCTCGTTTGGCTTCCATTATTTCAAATTATAATTTTTAGAATAATATTTTTTTAGAGAATGCGTAGTTAAAAAAATAAGGAAAAATTTATGATTTACGTAGAATACTATTTTATGAAAATTTGCGTGTTAGAAAATTAGAGAGAAAATAA
>CAIGRP010118346.1:0-21423 GCA_903798385.1 Fraxinus cuspidata
AGAAGAAGCTCTCACTAGGAAGAAGATAGGATGAAATGAATCGGAGAGAAAAACAAAAAAACAAAACAAAATAATGTAGTTAGCCATCATTATGTTTGGAACTTTACTACAGGTACATCAAGAGTTAAATAATTTACCTGTGGCACTATGTCATTGGTTGGAGGAAAAAAAAAAATTTGCTCCTACCAAGAGGATGCCACGTGTAAATTATGTAACATTTGAAGTAATTCTTAATGTATAAATAGAATAATCATTACATTTAGTACACAGTATTAAATCATAATGGACGATACAATTTGAAAACTTCAAGTTTTTCCTTCTTTAATCATACAATATTATGTTATTCGCACTACCAAACACATCGAAGCAGTGTGGTAGTTACAACATGAGTACTAGTGCATTAGTTTTTAGACTAGTCCCACGGCATGTTGAAAAGTCATGTTTTAAATCAGAAATTTTGTTGTTGCACCTCATACAACCGGATGGGAAACCTAAATTGCCAACATGGTTTTATCAAGCCAAAGATTGTGATCAAGAGCTTAATTTTCCTGATTAGAACAACAGTGAAGTTGGTCCATTGAGCTCTTTTTTCTCTCCCCGCTATACTATTGTACACTAGATTAGTTTTGTTCGGGTATTAAGCTGATAGGTTTGTTACCATGGAGATTGTAATTATTTGAAACTTACTTAGACCTAATACTGCCATCGAGCTGAAAAATTAGCTATCATATGGAACTACTTACATTTTATGCTTGGTAAGTTTTCTTTCCATGATCAAGCTCTTTTACTAATTTGAAAGTGTAATTTAGGAATAAACAGAGTGAGTAAATAAATATATATTTAAGTATAAGATTGTATGTGATACTAATTGTACTTTACGCTCTAGTTGGTACGTGATTGTGTTAATAGGTCAGTTATCACATCGGCACTAATCATATTATTCACTTAGATTAATATGGTCCACGAGCTGCAAATTCAATTACCATAAGAGCACTAATTTTGATTGGCACTTGGTAAGTCTCATAAAATCTCCAAACTAAAAATTCGATTAGCCTATGAGCTCTTTATGTTAATTCAAAAGGGTATTTTAGGAATGAACATAGCAAGTGAATAAATGTATTTTTGTGTTGGATTCATCTACACATTCATGTGATGTGAGTGGTTAATTTAGGCTTCGACCATTTATGCATCAACGTGTTGATACATGTGTTACTCCAACATTGCTATCCACTAGCTATACATCTATACTTCTCCTTCTGTAGAAAATAGCATGGTCAGTGATGCAACGATAAAGTTCAAGTTGTGACAGCACTCATTTGTGACCCATACGAAACGTCGACCACTTTCATGTGATACAATTGGTGAATTTATATGGCAATTATTTGTTTACTCAACATGTTGGTACACATCAATCAAGACGATGATAGCCAATAACTATTCCTTAGAGTTGCAGTTGCTCGCTAAATATTATTGAACTGGGACAAAATGAAACTCAAATGTAATATTTGACGAATAGAAGTTAGTGGATCACCAACCAGTGAGCTATAACTAGGGATGGCAAAAAAGTTTGCCGGCTCGGACGGCTTGGGCTCGACTCGGGAAAAGCACTCAAATATAATATTTGACTAATAGAAGTTAGTGGATCACCAACCAGTGAGCTATAACTAGGGATGGCAAAAAAAGTTGTCGGCTCGGACGACTCTGGCTCAGCCAGGGGAAAGCTCGAGCAGAGCCCGGCTAAGGCTCGGTTCCACCAAGCCAAGACTCGGGCCGAGCCCCATTTTGGGGTGTCGGCTTGAACCGGGTCCAACCCATGAATAAGTAATATTAAAAAATAGATAATTTTTTTAAGTTTAAATGCATTTTTTATATATATATTAATATTTAGTTATTATTTATAACACGCATAAATTGCACAAATTTTAAATACATTATAAAAATTTATAGATTTACAACGAATTAAAAAAAAAACACGAGCCAACTCGGTTCAGCCTGCTAAGGCTCGAGCCAAAAGCTCGGGCCGAGCCTCATTTTTTTGGCCGAGCTTTTGCTCAGCTCGGCTCGAGCCCAAAAAAGCTCGACCCGTTTTGCTCAAGCCAGTCGAGTCCAAGCTTTGAGTTTCGACTCGACTCGTTGACATGGCTAGCTATAACCCAATGCAAAATTTGGGCCAAAATTGTCATTAGGGGATTTTGTTTTGGGAAACTTACATAAATCTGTAAATAATCAATCCAAATCTATAGATTTGTATTATTTTTTATTTTTTATTCAATTAGTTCATATTTTGTTTGATTTTGATATTGTTGAGGTTTTATTGTTCTTTCACACATGAAATTTAAGATAAATAATTTTGAGTTAGTATATAATAAAATTCAAGTTTGTATGAATTGGATAGAGTTAATATATATGAAAAATCAATTTTGGATTAATTCAAGTGATGCATGCAAGATGCTTGTGAAAATGAGAATGAGAAAAATGATTCTCTATCACTTTTTTATAAAAATGTCACAATCTGTCTTATTTGAATTCTTTTGTATCAATTAAATATATGCATGCATGCGTGTGTGTGTGTGTGTGTGAAAATTTAAATATAAATTGAAACCTTGTTTTACATTAAGTGTAATAACTCAAAATTTCAGAAATCTTGAAGTGTTATCAAAATTTCATTTTCCTTTGTATTAGAAGCGGAACAATAAACTTTATAAAAATTTATTGAAGTATCCAAAAATTTAAACTAAACATGAAAATTGTATTTTTAAGAAAATGACATAATCACTAATTAAATAACATGTCTTTGAATGAATTAAACTAATTAATAATTTGGAGATAGAAAAAATGAACTTAAATTTTTATTTCTTCAATTCCTTGGCAGTCCGCATCACCATCCCGCTACTATTCCAATCGACCCGAACTAACCTGTAAAATTTTGTAAGAATTAGTATGTAAAAATACTCAATAAGATACGTGCAGATTTCATATACAATTATATAATAATAAAATAAACAATTCATATCACTCTTCTCTTATGGAGTATATCGGTGACCAAACAACACATTTATCTTATGTCATTTTAAATTCACGTAGGATCTCTTATCTTTTAATAAAGAACTCGAAGGTCCACTGGCAATTCATACATAAATTACTGAATATAATAGTATATGAAAACAAATCACTTGCACAGAAGTATCTTACCTTGATTTTTTAAAGGTTTGAAAGAATAAAATCTTACACGTAAAAGATCTTCTATTTTTCTATACTTTTTCCTCCCCTTCTCTCTCTACCATGGTTCTCTTTATTTTCTGTGGTGAAATAATGAAAATTCCTACAGCATTTAAAGTTAAAATTCTCAATTGAGTTTATATGCAACTAAAATTTAAAACGATGTATAAGGAATTTGGATAAGAATTGATTTCAAAAAAATAGAATTATGATTACATTTAAACTTTATCAAATTAATATTGCAATCAAACTCTATCCAGATCATGAAAAGATTATCATTATCAAAATCAACATTTATCACTTTATCGATATATAATTATTTGGCTCAAATAAGATTGGAATTTAAAACCTATTTCATTTTAGTCCTCTTTTTTTTTCAAAATATTAAAAATATACTATATAAAACAAATAAATTTTTATTCTAAAATTTTCGGGGCGTTGCAATAAGATTAACATAATTTAATACTTTATTTTTATTTTGCATATGAAATAAGATGCTAAAATTTGAAAGTCACATTCCCAATCACTTTTACATAAAAAGGTCACATTCCATCACATTTAAATTATTTAGAATCAATTAAAGAGATGCACACAAGTATTTGTGAAAGTTTAAATATGAACATGAATTCAAACCTTATTTTACATTAAAAAGTGACATAATGTAACACTTTATTTTTAATTTACATATAAACTAAGATGCTAAATTTTGAAAGTGACATTCCTGTCACCTTTCTCTAAAAGGTTGCAGTCTCATTAGAATTATTTATGATCAATTAAAGAGATTTACACGTGTATTTGTGAAAAATTAAATGTGAATACAAATTCAAACATTGCTTTACATTAAAAAAATAACATGATGTAACACTTTTTTTTTTTTGTAGATGTAGATAAATTTAACGTTTTTATTTGTTATGGAGGTAAATAAGAACAAGATAACGAATATAAAAGTGACAAAATGAATGAAATTATTGTCCCAATAAAATGTACAACAAACGTTTTAAAATGTAAACAAACAATGTAACATCATATCTCTTTTTTAAGAAACTAAGTTTTGACACCGTTAAAAAGACACTAAGTTATCTTTATTGTCATTGATTTGCAATTTCATCAAAGAACCAATTATTGCATGCTTATATTTACGTATAAGCTAAATTTGGTAACAATTTTAAGAAGTTCAAAGTGTAAAAAAGTGACATGGTGTCACTTTTTTAAGAGTCGGGGAGAGGGGGGGTGTCTAATGATCTAATGAGTATCGATGCTTATATTATGTTAAGCAACGAAAACATGTCATATTAATTTATTGATGGATAAAGATTTGATAGGTCTCAACGTTTGAATTAAATATATTATCTACCAATAATTAATATAACATGTCATCAGTATTTATGAGCACCATTGCTTGCTACGCACACGAATTTGATCTCCTAAAAATCGTGCTTAACTTATGCTAAACAACGTGCTTAGTTGGCATTTAAATTATAATAAAACAAATATAGTTAGCGATCCGCATGTTAACTTAAATTAAAATCAATAATAAATCCATTTTTAAATCAATTAAGTTATTTCCAATTAACCTCATCCATTACGCATCCATCCTTTTCCTTCTCTTTGTTGGGTTTTGATACTCAATAAATTCGGGCGAATAATGTAAAACAGTTGTTGGATTATTTAGCGACACCATAGACTTGGCTCGACTCGGAAACGACCTATACTTTTGGATGGCCCAAGTTTGGGTTTGGATGGTTATGTTGTCAGCCCATTTATGTGGTTAGTTGTGGGAATTATTTGGTAGCCCATTTAGTAGACTTTGACCCATTTTGGAGGAAGTGTTTGGCCCAAAATTAAGTGACCTAATTGATCCCTATTTAATCCCCCTCCCAGCCCTTTTTTTAGAGTGTGTGAAGTGTGTGCAAGAGAGTGGAGAGGAGAGGCAGCCATGGAGAAGAAAGGGCAACCGGGTTTTGTTTGGTGGATTTCTTGGTGAGTTCCAACCATTGTTATTCTCTTCTCCTTCCTCCCTATGTGGGCTTGCAATCACCACCACCATATCTCCTTCATGGGGATGAAACTTGGAGCAAACAAGTGTGGAATTTTTGGGTCGAGCCTTGGTAGTGTGGTGTTCGTTTAGTTGTTTTCTGAGCCCAGAATCAAGATTTCTCAAGGGATTTCCGCGAAAAATGGTATCAGAGCTTGCGTTGTTGAGAAATTCGTGATTTTTTCGACCAAAAATAGGCCGGAAGTGGTCGGAAACGAAGCTAGAAAACAAAGCAGAAAACAGGACAGATTTGGACAATACTAACCGGACCTACAAATGCGTTTTCCGACGAATCCAGAGGTCTGGTGGAGAAACGGACACCACGGCATGACTTGCAGGCGAAGGAGAAGCTAGACTGGCAGCGCGTGGAGGTCGCCGTCGGCGCGTGAAGCCCACGCGCAGACACTGGCAAGGCGCGCGACGGCGCGTGGAGCACTTTTTGGCGGTGGTCTGAAAAGACAGAATGTTGCTGGAGATGAGACGGACCCTACGGTGTCGGATTTTAGTTTCGAGCAATACGGTGAAATCTAGACGATCTTACGTTTGGACGTTCGGGTGCCTGGTGTCGTTTCGTGTTGACGGAAGCTTTGGGACGGATTGCGGTAGTCCCAAAGTGGTGAATTCGCAGCTCTCGATATTTACGGACCTTCAGATATGGTCCGCTCAGTATCGTGTTCTTTGTCTTTTATTATTGCAGTTATTGTTATTGTGTAGAGTAACGATTTATTTTTTCGCATTAGAAGTTATCATGTGGAGTGACTTTATGTTTGGGATTACCGTGAATGGGTAATCATTGCCTGTTGCTAGACCTAAAAATTATTTGTTAATTATTTGCCTTGAATTCTGTGTGAATTAGTTGCCAATTAAATTTTTCTTTATTAGAATTGCACGTGATCTTAGGAAAGTTTACTTGACTATTGTGTGTGAATTGTGTCAGTATTTTACTTGTGATCGTTATTAATTGCATTTTGTGTTCTGTGCATTTTTGGATAAAATGATGACACATTATGAGTTGTGCATGTCTTAATGAAAAACGTGATTTTTTTTTTTTTCAATTTGGCAAAACAAAAATGTTTTTCATAAAACCTTTTGATGGCAAATATGGTTTAAGACAAGTGCGAAAATTAAGATGTGTTTTAACTGCGATAATTTTGACATGGTGGAATAGTTTGTCCTAGGAATACAAAGTACCTTTGACCAAAACTCATAGAATATTGTGCTCAAATGATCAAGCAAGCATTCCCCACACGATGAAGTAAGCATCTGATGCCACCACAGAGGCTATAAGTTGTTTCACTGCACCATATACTTCAGAAGTAGTACATGGATGCTGTGGTTGATAAAGATTTGCCTGCTATAGATCTCCCATTCTCTAAAAAGAGATTCATCTAGCTAAGCTAAGGCCAAATTCATTGATAATAAAGCAAAGTTTGTTGCACATTCTTGCACCAAACGATTGTTTTAACATGTGCAAGCAATTGACTATTCAAACTGAAATATACGAAGCACAGGTACCATTAGCCTAAAACTTCAAAGTTGTTAGTTTCATCTAGTTCTACTGTTTAGAGAATCGTGCTTAAAGCAATAGGCCATGCTACAAATGATTTAAGTGGTTTAACTACTATATTCAAGTAAATTCCACTGCTTGTCCACTGAACTCCGCTCGCAAAAGAAAAGTTAGCCTCGAGCTAACAGGATACTGGCGTTGATCTCCATTTAAAGTCATAAGTTGTCTTGTCTGAATTGTTGAAGGTCTCGGCCATTATAACACCTGCTAGGTAATGTCGCCAGCATTTTCTTGAGTAGTATCTGCAGCAGTATGAATCATCTTCTCGGTTCATTATCAGTGTGTGTATACACTGTAAACAAAGAAAACAGTACAATGATCATACAAACTTCCAAAACAAGCAACATTTGACTATACAACGATAAATGATGCAAAATCTTTTCGGTTTATTATAGTCCAAAAAATTGCACAGAAACTGATAGATGTAGCTCGTTGGTTTACAAAAGACACAGAGACTAGATAAATCACTATACATCAAAATATTAATGCCCGTACTGAACTCTTTGTCCATAAAAGCTGAAAGCAAACTAATTTACAAGGTAAATGATCTTCAATTTGTTCCACATTGAATTACAACATAAAGATTGGGTAGAATCCACCTTACCTTTGGAAATTCACTGCTGGAAGATACCACAGTAAGCCTCTTCCGATGGAGCGCTTGTAACCAACTATCAACACTTCTCAAAACACTACTTTTTGATGTCATTAATTCCAACTTCTCATCAATATATCGAACAAGTCGGACTTCTCTGGGGTCTTCGAAAATTGTCATATTCTGGAGAACGATATATGAGAGAGTGAAAAATTGACTAAGAAACCGGTTTATAAGAAAGTTATATAGTGGTAAAGAACTTTAGCTTCTTTATATAAGACAGTAAATTCCATACCTGCTTAGAGTGCATGATCAGTTTAAAATCCTTAAACTGATCAAAGTTCCCAAAGAATTTTTGCAACTCAGAAATATAAGAAGCTTTGCCTGAGGGATTGAAGTGAAACTTTGCTTCACGCAGCCCTGAAATATTCATGGAAGGAAAAGACATTTTATGGCCGCTGTACTCAAACGAAAATAGACTTGGGGTGTTAATGTTGGCTTCCTGCAACATCATGCATTGATTTAAGGCAAGACTTTTTAGTTTTCCACTTATAATTGTGATTTTGTCCAAACTATTACATTCTTTAAGGAACAATTTTTCAAGCAATGGAAACTTGGAAATGCAATTCTGAAACATCTCGTCTGTCATTTCACCAGCGTTCAAAGTCAAATGCTTCAAATTTTGACAACCCGTCAGGTTGAATTTGCATGGCTGATTATTTTGTCCATGATACCAGAAGGTTTCAAGGTTTGATGCCTCAATTTCAACAGAACTGAGCATATCACACTCATGTACCTCCACCCTTTTGAGTTTAACAAGTGCAGAAATACACAAGCATACAGGTCCCTGGCAGTGTATCACCCTCAAATCCTCAATCAAGGGGCAGCTATGTTCAACTTTGCGGATTATAGTTTCAGTTACAAGAGTTTTTTTCATGGACAGTTCTCTCAGATTACAAAGCTTCGTATCGGTGAAACCAAACAACGATACACACCCAGACAACTTCAAGGAAGTAATTGTCTCAGACATAAGAACGACATCTGGCAAAAGATATTGCTTTTTCTTTACATTCACATGAATTTCAAGCTCCTTGACATTTTTGTCCACAGCAGCACTTAACCATCGATCCATACAAGAGGTTAACTTATCATTGAGATTATTCAAGTACAACCTGAACTTGTGTATACAAGACTTGGGCTCAAGTCGTGCAGCCAGTGACTTCTCAATACAATTCTTGAAATTCTTCTTCTGCACTTCCCGCGCTTTAATGCGATTATGCTTCCCTCGTCCCCGGTGTACTCGAAAGTACCTCTCATCAAAATCAAACGTTAGGTAGGAATCAAAGATGCTCTTCCACCTCTTCGACAAAATACTAGTCCGTGCCACATCTTTTGGACAATGTAGGAGTGCAAAAATATGATGGACAATGTGATCGGGCAAATCAGAAATTCGATCAACAGCATCTTTTCCTTCATTGATTTCATTATTTTCTCTCGTCTTCTGCTTCTTAACTTTATCTTTATTTGACTCAACATTTCCGAGTTTCCTTTTTGGCATCCTTGGGGAGCCTTCAACCTTGCGCCCAATCACTAATGACTCCACCATAAAATTTTGCACATCATCATTCTTGCCCCTATAATTTGATTTCCGGACCCTTTTGACAAATTTTTTCAATAAAATTCTCTTCCACAACATCATTCATTCAAACCTATTTATCACAAACATTTATATGAATACAAGAACATAGAACAAAATAGAATTCTTGAGATTACAATAATTTCTAGTAGGTAGTAACTTTTTGTCAATCTTTATACAATCAGTCGAGATTCTTAAAACTAACAATTAAACAATCGTGTACATGACCAATAGGCAAAAAAATTTATTCTTATACATTGATTTCAATAATAGATTAGTGCGATGAGGAAACCATAAGACAGTGAAAGCATATACCCAGGAGCGGAGACACCTTAGTATAGTGGGGGTAACTACTGACGCTGGATTTTGGTCCTGGATATTTCACCACTTGAGGGGCGGCCATTTTTAAGGCAAGGAGAAAACCATAAACATAAAAAATCTCTTGAAATGTTGACGAAAAAATCAATGCTGCTATAGGAAAATTACCATCAAGAAACAACAATCTTGGAAAAATAAATAAATTATAAGGATTCCAGTTGAAATTAAATCATTCACAACAATCAAATCGAGTGCGATTTCAACACATGAAGCCCCTTTTTACACTAATAAAATCAGATACTACCTACCAATTTTTTTTTTGTTGAAGAAGTTGAGTAGGAATCACTGCAACACAAGATAAATTGATGCCAAGGGGAGATGAATATGTCCCCCTTCTTGCCTCCCCCAATTTTTAGCGTAATTCCGAGGAATAACACTTTTGCCGCTTGTCCTCCGTTGCTCCCTGAATGAGACTTAAAACAGACTGGGTTTAGTCGAAAATGCATGCCTTTTGATTGGGCTTTACAAGATTTGGGCCTCAATCAAGTAAATTATAATGGAAATTACAGCAGAGCTTAATTTTAAAGATCATTGTGCAAAAAATCAGGAATGATGTTTAATTATTTACAAATCAGGTGATAAATCAATTTTTTAATATTAAATAATAATACTCCAACCCCCACCACCAGTGCACCCTATATTTCAATTTCAATCCCCATATCATTTCTTCTCATCCATTCTCACTCTTCCCCTATCTCTTTATGCTCCAACTTCGATACTCTCCGACGCCTTTTCTCTGTACCCAACCCATACTCCCTCAGGCCATGAGTAGAGGTGGCATCGACAGCAAACCGAGGAGGTCAACTAGAGTCGCTAGTATGCAGCACTCTTCAGCGACGAACAGATCGCCACTACACGTGGCGATCTAAGCTCCGACGAGTTGTCTGCAACTGCATAGTCGCTATAGGCGGCGATCTTGCTTTCAGGGCCAATTGAGGTGGCAATAGGCTATTTAGCCATCTAGGCTTCACTTGAAGGTGGAACTATGGCGGTAGAGGTTGTGTTTGTGTTTGTGTTTGGCTGGCTAGGTGTTCGAGTTTGGGTTTCGTCTATAAGTGGAATGGTGAGGGTGTTAGTGGTAGAGAAGGGGGTGGCGGCCTACCCAATTGTTTGAGTTTCAATAGTAGGTAGAGTTGTGGAGATGGTATTAGTAGTAAGTTTGGTTGTCTGCCCATTCGTTTGAGTTTAAACAATAGGTAGAGTTGTGGAGATTGTGTTGGTGGTAGGGTTGGTTGTCTTCTTAGTCGTTTAAGTTTCAACAGTAGGGAGAGTTGTTGGGGAGGGGTAATGGTGGTGGTCTGGCCAACCATTTGAGTTTCAACTATAGATGGAGTGGTGGATGTGGGGGATTTTTGCATTCCTAGCTGATTGAGTTTCTGTGATGAAATCATTTGAATATGTGACTTGTCAAAGTGCACTAGTCACATGTCAAAGTGCATAGATCTAAAGGTCATATATTCAAGAAATTTGGTCACCTGCTATTAGATCGGGTCACTATCACATATAACAGGGCACATGTCAAAGTGCATAAGTCACATGTCACGGATTCAAAAGATTTATTCACAAGCCATTGAATCAGTCATAGGACACATGTCAAGTGCATAAGTCACAAGTCACGGATTCAAGATATTTGGTCACAGGCCATTAGCTTAAGTCACGTGTCAAAGATCCAAGAGATTTGGTCACAAGTCATATGTTAACGTGCATATGTCACATGTCATAAATTCAAGAGATCTAGTTATATATCATTGATTTATCCGACCTCGGTTATCCGAACTGATCACCAATTCAATTAACTAGATTTTGACGGTGAGAATTGAAATTATTTACTCTAATAAGTACTATGTAAGTTACACCAGGGATAGTTTTTGAATTTTCAATTTTAGAAAAATCATTTTAAATTATGCTAGCAATGCTGAGTTGCGGATGAAGAAGATGATCGGTTGCCGACGATGCTCAATCGATGTTCTCTAACTATCATTGTGTTTCTCACTCTATCTCTACTATCTGAATCGACGATGCTCAATTCTTCACTGAAGAAGTCGTCGACGAGGTGGGTATCGGCAACGGGTGGAAATTTTTGGTATCAAATATTAATTTTAGAAGTAAATTAGGTAGGTCGATTTGGGGTATTAGCTCTACCATCAACTTGATGTGACCCAAATCTACTTGATTAGCAATGACCAAACTCGAGATTTGTAATTGAGCCCATGTTTGTCTTCCATTATTTTAAAACTATTTTTTTATATACTCATTTTCAATCACACATTTATGCAATAAAATATTTTACACATAAACTCAAAACGTTTCTCTACTTTTTAACCACACATTCTCCAAAAACTCACTGTTCAAAACAATATTTTCATAGCAAATTCGACAACTCGAGATTTGTCAAGTTTTACTCAGCAATCTCGAGTTTGCTTAACAAACCTCGAATTAGTAGGGCAAAAGTCGGGTATACTGAGCAAATCGAGATTGTTATGCAAATCTTGAGTTTGCTAGACTTCATAATTTCAAATGTGCATAATTTTTTTTTTTATGTATATCTCCGAATTGCACTTCATTTTTTTGCGTTGAACTCTAAATTCAATTATTTTTCTATGGTATATTGTTTATTCAAATCGACAAAGCCAAGTAAAACCAACCTAAGTTGGCACATTAGTTAATTAATTAAATTTGACATACCCACTAATAAACAATCAAATTAATAAACTTTACAAATGCCTCGCACTTATCAATTAAATAATTATTAATATCATTATTTTAGTTCTTCTTCTGTGTGTTGTCCATTAGGTTATCGATCACGATGTCGAACAATGTGAATTATTATTTTAATCTAATCAAAATAAGATAAATTTAAACTAAAAATACGTAAAAATATTTTATTTTGTAAGTGCGACAAATCAAATAATGGATGATTAATTTAAATAATTTGTAAGTACTAGCAATACTTCAAAATATTTTATTTCTATAACTTCTATTTATATTTCACTATTTTATATAAATTTGAATGCTTAATGCAAAGGAATCAATGAGATGAAATAATTGATGTTTTAGCATTCTTATTTACTTTTTGGTAATTCGCATCCATTGGTGAATAGATCTTATTAGACAACTATTTATTTGTATATTTTTAAAATGAACTATGTTATTTTGTATGAGATAAGATTGAATATACAGTAGTTGAATTAATGTATTACGATTGTAAATGTTAAAAAAATTAATTTCCACTTAAACACTCAAAATTCTGGTTCAGTTCTCTTTAGAATCGAATTGAACCGGATCATGTCCAGGCCTACTCTAACAAAGTAACATTCAATATCGTCAAAGTATGAATGTCCTCATATAAGGCCTATGATAACCTCAATTCGAAGGATGAATTTTACTATCGAACATTAAATTTTAACAACACATATAGTTTATCCATGTAAATTTCAAGAGCGGATCTCAAATGTTTTGTCCTCTTAACAAAACATTCTCACGTCCATTTAAATATCACTAGATTTTAGATTATGAGATCGTCTATTCATTTCATAGTGAGAAATGTTACACGTGCTGATCTATTCGTAATATTCTTATCTCGTTATTACTTACGGTCACAGATAATTTAAAGTTCAATCATATGTAATTTGTATCTCAAAATCAACTCCTTGTGATTAAAAGTTACCCAGACTTAAATTTATGAACTCTATTGATTTAATTTATCAGTATAATAATTCAATTAAATGATTTATCATAAATAAAATGCATTAAACACATTAAAAGTGTTTACCTCCAAAATCGATTCAACATATGTCATCACACTTATATTACTCACCTCAAGATGAAGTAGAAATCAAAACCGGGGGAGGACTATCACTGATTGCTGATCTTAGTGCAGTATACGACAAAATGGCATTATAAACATAGGTAACTTTCATGAAATAATGTTCCATTAACATGTCTAGGATATTGAATCTGGCTTCTATTTTTAATGTTTTCAGATGCTATAGTATAGGAAATTGACTGAATCTCATGATAAAAGCTTTTATAGCATTTATGCCTACACTCATTATTCAAAATTTTATCAAAACCCCAAATATTTGGATGAATGCTCTAATAAATAGTCCAAAGCACTAGGAGCAAATTTCCTTGCAAAAAGGAAACAAAGGGACGTCGGCTGATTGTTATAAATGCATGGTTTACCGTCTGAAATTTTCTTGAAAAAATTCTCGTTGACATCAGCTTTCCCGAACGTTGCAGGATGGGCCCCACCCCTCGACCAGTCAACCCAGGTGAGGCTTCTATTTGCCAAGAGATGAGGAGATTGGATGCTAAGCATGGTCGGAAAATAGTGCTCATCCACATAGCAAGCAGGTCTGCAGAACTGCTCGAACTTGGGGTAGTAAACGCTATCTTGAACAATATCAATAGCCAGTTTTCGATTGAGTTCAAACCATTGGGACCCTTTACGCCACTCCGTGAGGTTGACCTCAGGCGACATATTCTCGTTGTAGCGGCCTCTACCGTATGGACCGGGCTCATCAAATGCACCGATGAAACTGAACCGGGATCTTGATATGTACCGATACACAATGCTAAAGTTTTGAAGAGGAATGCATGCTTCTGATAGAAGTACAAACCACTCGTTGGAAATATCAAGCAATGCATTAGCAAGAAGTCGCCTTTCACCATCACACATACTCATCATTCCCCACTCTGCAACCTACAAAAAAAACAAAGAAAAAAGGAATGCATGGTGTCTTATAAAAAAGTTTACACAATTGTCATACCATAAAAACTCTAAAACTCGTTAATTGTCTGATAAAATTTCACACAAAAACAAATCAGAGCAAAACCTTAATCTAAATGTAAAACAGAAATCAGAAGCTTTCCTATCATTTCGGATGAACTTTTACTTCCCTTGACAAGTTTCCAATCATTTAACATACAATAAGCCAGGGCAGTTGCTGGCAATTAATACAGTAACATTTTCAAAATTCACAATAACCAATCCTCAAAGATCTTTGGAGTCTTACATGGTCAACATCAGCATTTCAGGATAGAAAGTTATCTCAGTCGATACACAAAACATGTCAACTTTGGATTTTATTTCTAGATTGACATTTCGAGTTTAACAACTCATAAGTCAACAAAAAACTATACAATAATTCTAGTTCAACACCCCAGATAGAGAGGTCTTATAATTTGAACTCCAAGTAGAATTACCAACTTTGAAAAGAATAAAACCTCATAAAGTTATAGTGATTTTCAAAGGTATTTTTTTCTTTGGTCATTTTCCTTCACTGATTCTTAGAAAATCATCATTTGCATAACCAACTCATAAAAATGTCTAAATGACTTATGCCTGGGTTGGGCAGAAAATTCAACATCATCTCTCTATCAAAGACGACAGCAAGCAGGCTTTAATGAGTTTGATTTGTTAGCATGTGCAATTCCCCCTATCAAATTTTCATTACCATTTTTGGAACTTTTTTATTTGAGAATCACTAGAGTAACATAATGGATTGCTTGAGTCATATATAACCAGTGATGATATAAAGTGTAACTACTGTTTTCTGTTGTTGTCACAATGCATTTATTCTTACGAAAAAACTCTCTCTATCACGATAAGGATAGCTGTACAACCGAACAATTCGCCAATCAATTACATTGAAGAAGGAAAGCCTGTTTTGCAATGAAACACCTCACGAACCTACAATATAATCCTTCCACTATTCTTTTCACTGTTTGGAAATTATATATTTATTATATTCATATGAATAATAAAACCTAGGCCAGAAGAGCGAGGAACGTAAGATGAGACATTATTGTGACCTAAGTTGAGTTTTTTGGCTAAAGAACATACATGCATTTCTTGTATAGTCCCACCTTGATTCAATTCAAAGCACAAGTAAATAAACTCACAACACTAAACAGAGCAGGAAAAATGTTCGTCTTTATACCTGACTAGGAATTTGTCTACCATAAAAGGCCGATGAAGTCGGGAAATCTGGATGATAGGATGGCAATGAATGAATGTAGATCGAATAAAGCTTTTCGTTCCCCTTAAAAAACTTATCCCACAGAGGCACCATTGGCAGAGGTCCTCTTGTCAAGAACATGAATGCAATCTTGGGAGTTCTCTTAAAGGGGTACTCTTTAATCCTAGGTACAAACGAAGCGCGCCAAAACAGCTCAGAATCATTCATAGTATGAATCAAATTCGATGGAGGCCTAATCCATTTTTCCAGATTATTAGGTTCTTGAACACATGATTGAATCCTTGATTGAACCACAGGAACTACATTCTGGATCCTGAGAAACCGACTCGTATATAAACTGAGACATGAAAACACAATGCCTACTCCCAAGAAAAGCAAGAGAAACTGAAGTAACCTCAGTGGCAAAGGCCTACTAGATTGATTTGTGGTTCTCGTATATGATTCTTTGCCATTTTCCAGTGAACCAAAACTCCCAACTCTTGATTGCATCGTTAATTCAACCCCAATTATTCAACCCCTCAAAATTATTCCTGAATCCACATTTTGAAAGACATCAGATTTTTGGATTATCGAGCTCTTCAAAATAGCTTTCTGAGAACCACATCACCACTTTGGTGTATGATTCAGAAAATCACGAACTGTTAAAAAAATCTTGATTTTCTTTCACATGGGGTATTCAAGAAAACCAGTAAACAAAGCTTTATTAAGGAAAAAATAAAATAAGAACCAAAATTGAAACAAGTAATGTAGTACTGCTCCTTACCAATTAGGGTAACTCCATGCTTGAAATCATGACGCAGTATTTAGCAAATTAAAAATCTTAAATAGAAAAAAAATGAGTTAAAATCTAAGATTCTGCAGCTGATTCAATCGGAAAAAATAGAAAGAAAAAAAAATCAGATATCATAGATGGGTGAAAGATAGAGATGTTATATTTGTCATTACGTTGGTAGCTAATAAATGCTCATGAAGGGATAGTCAATGAATCAAATTTATGAATCGTGAAGAAATCAGAAACGTTAAGATTTAGGCAATAAAACTGAATAATGGTGGTTTTTCACACAAATGGGGTGCTTGATTTTCGGCCCAAAACGTGAAAATACTGCTCGAATTGGGAACGTTTTAATGGGATCTTCTTTGTTCAAAATGCAGCATTCGTGGGTTGTTGTTTTGTGAACTAATTCTATCAAACTCAGTAATCAGTATTGATGAGTGAGGGAGATGGGCTAGCGTTTGGGAGAGATAGAATTGAGCGTGTGCGCACTCGCAGGTGGTGGTGGTGGAACAACCTGGGAAGATAAATTATTGATTTTTGTGTTGTCTTGTTGCAATTTTGAACTTTGGGACACCTCTGCAAATATGTTCGATAAGGCATCTTTGTCTTTGCTTAAAAGTGAAACTTACAATTTACTCTAGTGAACTTATATATATATATAATTATTTTAGAAAACTATAATACAAATTTTAACAAATTTTCATTAAAACTTGCTATTAAAATGTTGATAAAAGTTACAAATTTCATAAAGTTTATGATTGAAAATGAGTTCAATGAAAAATAAGTTTTTGACAAATGGAAGTCAAACGGGCCAATGAATATTACTAAGCCCATGATTGGTAGAAATTAAAATTAATTTTAATTTAAGTCAAAATTAATAATTAATTTTAAACACATTTTTTATGAAAATTCATAACATTTCAACCATACATTCGTCAAGATTTTATCAGAATTTGTTGAAAATTTGATTTTAATCTCTTTCAAACAGAGGCTAAATAAATAGTATTATGATATATTGCTCAAAGATATTTTTTTTAATGAAAAATCAAAAAATGTTATTTACTATATTTTTTTATTTGACATAACGTACATTCAACCATAATATTATGTGTTTTATATTGAAAATAGTGAAAACAATTATATCTTTTTTATTTGACACAGACTCACGTTTAATTTATGTATTATGTTATACGGTAAATCGTGCAAATAATTATATTTTAATGAGAAAAATAAAGAATACTATCTACTTAGTTCACTATTAATCTAGTACTGATCATTATAATTTTATATTAAATTTTTTAGATCTAATTCGGTGCACCATCCATAATTTAAGAGTTTTAAAAACATTGGATGTAATCAATTACTCTGTAAAATTTGTTCATGGGATTTAGCCCATGTCGAGTGGATGACACATTTTATGGATCTCACAACTATTCAATCATATATCTCATCAATTTTTATTAAAATTTACAAAAAAAAAATATGATTTTAATCCCTATCAAGGAGTAAACTGTTTTATTTATGAAATTTACTTTATAAACGTGGCTTAAACCTTGTGTAAGCTTCCCTTTTCGATCAGGCACCAAATGAAGGCTCCTCTCCGTTTTGTTTTTTTTTCTTGATTTGGTTTAACTTTTTATCGCTTTACACTTTAAGTTTCGACTTTTTTTTTTCCAACTTAACTCCTTGATCTTTGATAGTGAGAGTAATTTCATCCTGCTTCATAGTTTGTCTGAAAGAGGTGTTTGATTTGTTGTAGTCAAATTTTACCCTTAATTGAAAAAAAATTAATATAAAATCAAGTTAAAAATAAAAAAAGGTTGTATCCCCTCTCCACGCCCAATCCTAGGCCTCGAGTTCCCCATCAATCACATTTTATATCATGTTCGGGGAAGAGACTATCTCAATATTTACACTATCACAAGTTGGTCAATCCAAAAAAAGATAAATAATAATATGATTTTGACTTATATTTGATTTTATCTTCTTACATATGTGACAAAAAATAATAATAGTTTTAAAGTAAAAAGTTACTTATTTTGAAACTACCTCTTGTTACATTTTAAAAATAAGTAACTTATTTTTTTATTTTTTTTTTTATCCAACTTTGGCAAATAAGGGCTAATACATACTAGTTTTTTTCTTGAAGTTTTGACTATTTTTAGGTGACATTGTTTATGAGAATTGGAAAAATCAGTGTTTGTTGTTTTTGGACAAAAGTAATATAATTTGAGTTATAATTCTCATCCCATCAAATTTGTGATTTTTGGCCCTTTTTTCCTTTTAATTTTATCATATCCAAAACAATAATCTTATGAATTATATTTTGTTCAAAATTGATGGATGCCCTCTCTTAAAAGTATTTAGCATAATAAGTAGTTAGGTGTTCATTTTTCTTCATCATAATCGAAAATTATTAACATGCTAGAGTTTATTCAAAACAACGATAATTAGTCCAAAAATTAGTATCTACACAATAGAAAATGATTGAGTAAAATATGTAAGTCATATTGAATTGTATGGGTATCATACACATTTATTCTATATTATTTGTACATACCAACTTTCTTATACGGACATATGCAATTTTATTCTTTTAAAAACTTTCAGAATTGTTAGATAATAAACTTCTAATCAAATGTTGAATTGTTTTAAAAAATCGATATTAAAACCACCCTAAATTGAATCCCGCGTAAACGTCCAAAATCTATAATTTAAAAAGGGAAACTTATGTTGACCTATGGTCAAACCTTATGTTTTGATTATAACAAACAATTTATGTTTATCTCTAATTTAATCCTTAATTTGGTTACATGTTGGGAAATTAAGTCAAAACCATTGAACGAGAAGTTGCATATCAAGAAAGCTCAAATGAAGATCGGTCGAGCACTCATGAAAACTAAGTCTTACGTCATCAAGCAGTCGCGCCAAAATTAGTCAAAGACTGTGTAACTAGACTTCTCATAGAACGATTGTAATAGTAAAACACTTTAATCATTGGCAATGACATTTTGCAAGCTCAAGTAACACTATTCTCGTACACAACAAAAATTACAGACGAAAAAAAATGTTTGCGCAAAACTATTTTTTCAAATAGAAGTTTTTCCAATTTATTTCTCGAAACTTATCAAAATAAACTTACATTGAAATATTATATAAAAACATCATTGATTGCAAAGAAAACAAAGAAAAAACGACCCTTATCAACTCTGGTCATTCGGACGTCTGGTTCGCCAGCAACGGTCAATTTTTGAACGTTCTGACAGAGTTGTTTCAAAACGGCTAGTTTGTGGTCCAGACGTCCGGTTGGATAGAGATTTTGATGTTTTTCAACTGCTATAAATATCAACTCATATACCATTTGAAAAACAATTTTTGAGCATTTAATTTGATACTCATTGAGCTAACATTGATCTCTCATATCATTTATTATCAAATTACTTTGCTCTTGAAAAATCTTTGATCAAAACTAACTCTTGAAAATTATTTTATAAATCAAAAATCAAACACACCAAACTCTTGAACTTCATTCATTGTTATCCATTAAACTCTTGAGAATTATTTTATAAATCAAATATCAAACACACCAAACTCTTGAACTTCATTCATTGTCATCCATTAAAGTGTTTGCCCACTTCTCTTCTTGTACTTAACATTGTATTCATTATTTACTAAGAAGAGAATATTTCACTTGTAAACTCATTTTGAAGTTGTGAGTCGTGTTGAGGTCCCGGAAAGCTCAACAATGTACAAGGATCGGTGCTCCTTATTGCATGTCATCGGAAGCACTAACATAGTGAAAAAGTCATTGCTCGTGCNCTGGAAGCCCTGTAAAAGGTTGGGTTACACCATAAGTCAATTAACATAATGAAAAAGGCATTGCTCGTGTCGGAGAGCTTGGTAACGGGGGACGTAGATCATTGCATTGGATCGAACCTCCATAACAATATCGTTTGCATTCTCTATCCCTTTTACTTAACGCTTAAATACGTTGTTCCACTTGCTTATTTGTGCTTATTATTTAAATTAATTTATTTAGTCTTTACTTGCTTAAATTTAGATTAATTCTTTGAAAAAGTTTTTAATATCAATTCACCCCCTCTTGGTTAGTCCATCTTGGGCTTTCAATTGGTATCAGAGCAAGGTACTCACATTCTTAAAGATTTCACTAAATTGAGTAAATGGCTAACACCATGTTTCAAAATCTTGAGGGACTTTCCACAAATCGGTCCCCTTTCTTTGATGGCACACACTACAATTATTGGAAGGTTATGATGATGATCTATGTTCAATCAATTGATTATGATATTTGAGAAATAATTGAATATGGTCCTTATGTGCCTACAAAGAAAATTAAGATTGATGGAAGACCCAATCAAAGTATTCCCAAACCTAGAGAGGAATATGATGAAAAAGATAGAAGAAAATTGTCATTAAACGCTAAGGCCAAAAATTTACTTTATTTTACTCTAGATAGAAATGAATTTAATAGAATTAGCACATGTGATTCAGCCTATGATATTTGGCATGCTCTCGAAGTTACCCATGTTAGAACTAGTAAGGTTAAAGAAACTAAAATAAATATGCTACGTAAATAATTCGAAAATTTATTTATATAACAAGATGAAACTATTGTAAATATGATTACTCGTTTTACCGATATTGTAAATGGTTTGAAAGGATTTTGATCGAAAATATACTAACGGTGAACTTGTAAGCAAAATGCTTAGGTCACTCTCGGAGGAATTTAGTCATATACAAATGTTGATAGAAAACACCAAGGATGTAAATACTTATCCCTTGGAAGAAATTTATGGAACTTTGATGACCTATGAACTCAACAATGCCGAAATCAATGAGAAAACGAGAAAAAACAAAGAGGAATCAAAAGAGGCTCCAAAACNTAAATACTTATCCCTTGGAAGAAATTTATGGAACTTTGATGACCTATGAACTCAACAATGCCGAAATCAATGAGAAAACGAGAAAAAACAAAGAGGAATCAAAAGAGGCTCCAAAACGTCAAATTGCTCTAAAATCGACAATTGAAGAAGAAGTGACAAACAACAATATGAGTGATGAAGAGCTCAATGATTCAGTCCTCCTCATAAAGAAATGGAGAGGATTCTGAAACAATAAAAATTCCAAAGGAAGGATGACAAAGGAGAAGAGAGAAGTAAGAAAATCATTTGCTATAAGTGTGATAAACCCGATCACAAAATAACCGAGTGCCCGAA
>CAIGRP010118351.1:0-17268 GCA_903798385.1 Fraxinus cuspidata
AATGTATATGTTAACTTGTTTTAAATATATAACTATAATATCAACAGATAAGCCGCATATTAAAATCGAACCAAACCGCAAATAATGATTTGGTTTGAAAAATAAAATGGTTTTGTTTGGTTTAGAAAAATTTCAAACCGTATGAAATGGTTTGAGTTGAAAATATAACACAAACCGTCCAAACTGAACCGTGTTCCCCCTACTAAAAATTACCAAAACTATTAAAATGTGCCACGATAATGAAACTTAAGGTTAGCGAAACCTAAAGTGACTGGCTAACGATGATGTATTTATAGCGTTCGACACTGATGTCATGACGTAGATGTTAACCAACCTGCAAATAACATGACATTAGAATATTGACAAATGAAAAAGCAGTTCATCAAATGGACACAGCACAAATGAACCCAATTAACTAAAAGCTCAAATTCACTAACAAGCTTGGGCGCAAGGTACTTTGGCTCATACCAAATTACAAAAAAGATGAGAGACGTGGCTTACCAATTGGCACTACCTACAAGCTCCAAGATACACCCAGTCTTCCATGTATCCTTGTTGAAGAAGAAATTGGGAGAAAAAGCCATACAACTACCTATAGAAGATTGGCACCTTCAACCAGAGCACCAGCACTTTTCAGTTCTGCAATCTAGTTTGGTGAAACGTAGAAACCACACGGGCCACGGCAGTTCAATTGCTTATCCAATGGTCACATCTTTCTTCAGAATGTGTCATATGTGAAGATTCAACTGGACTAAGTCACCATTTCCTATCTGCACATCTTAGGGGCAAGATCAAGGTGGGAGGGAGGGTTGTCATGCAAGGAGACAGTGGGGAAGAAGGAAAAATAGACCTAAGAGGGAAATGAAAAACCAACAGCAAATAACTATAATTTGAAATGCACTGAAGTCACCGTATATCACTTAGGTTATCGTCTATCACTAAAGTCAACATCATCACTGAAATCACATAACCGAAGTAATCGTATTTATATCAAGTCATCGTCTTTATATCATGCTATTGTTTATCACTCAATCACTGTATTAACAACAGGCTACCATTTATCACTCAAGTCACTGTATTTCAATTAAACAAGACGGCACCGTTTCGTTTCAATAAGTTGTAATAGTAGAAATACGATTCCTCTATATTAAATGGTTATATATATTGGGTCATGTTTGTAGGAAGGAGATCCGTTTTGTAATCTGCAAAATCAGTTGAACTATCGAGTAAATCAACATTCCATTTTCTCTCACTTCTTCTTATCTTGCTCCCTTATCCTTTTTCTCAATTATTTTGCTTTTAAATTATTTATCAATTCAGCTAATTCAGCCGAAGTGAGTTAGCTTGTTGATCAGTTGTGGGCGTGAGTTATAAGGTTAGATTCAACACATAACTTTTGGGTTGGGTTGGGATGTGGAAGAAAATGTGATTTGTAACTTTTTGCTTATTCCACTATTTCTTCATTCTTGTGGGTTGGGTGGGTGGGTGGGTTGGGATTTGGGTTCAATTTGGTGGGAGAAGATGGTTAAAAGGGAAGAAGTGTTGGGACTAGCGATGTCAAAAAGGCTCGACGGCTCGGGCTCGGCCCGAAAAAAAGCTCGAGTCGGGCTGGCTCGTAACTCGGTGACATCGAGCGGAGGCTCAGGCAGAGCCCCATTTTGGGGCGTCGGCTCGAGCCCGAGCTGCCCCATGGCTCATCACTGGCCAGTGTCACGGGCCGAGCCGAATCTTAAAAAAAAAAAAAAATACAGTTGCCTACAACAGCTATCATGTTTTTTTTTTGTAAGTTTAGATTTATTTTTTTATATATTAATATTTAGTTATTATTTATAATACGTATAAATTGCACAGATTTTAAATACATAATAAAAATTTATAAATTTATAACGAATTTTAAAAAAACACGATCCGACTCGGCGTGGGCCCGGCTCGGCCCGCTAAGGCTCAAGCCAAAAGCTCAGGCCGAGCCTAATTTTTTTGGCCGACTTTTGCTCGGCTCAGTTCGGACCCAAAAAAATTCGAACCTATTTTGCTTGAGCCAAGCCCGAGCTTTGAGTTTCGATTCGTGGCTCGACTCGTTGACATGGCTTAGTTGAAACAAGAAAATTGTGGTGGCGTTTGGTGGCAATGAGTTTTGTTAGAAGTAGGGTGTTACTTGAATTCTATTTGAAAATTAATTGAGAAATTTAATTAAAGTTGACTTAAGAATAATTCTATTTGGAATGTTATTTTTGAATGCTATACGGAATTTATTTGGCAAATTTTAGTTGAAATTCTATTTGAAAGCTGAATTGGGAATTTAAAATTTGTGTTGGACTTGAAAAACTCGAGAGATGGAAAGAGAAATTTTTGGGCACCAATTTGAGCAAAGGAACAAAGTTTTTGAGAGACTCAACGCCTCGACGCCATTTTCTTAGTGCCGCGAGCTAATCGCTCGCTTGGCACGACACGTGGCGCAAGCTAGCTGCTCGCTTGGCGCGGTATCATTTTCTTTCTACAACACCAATAGTAGGGTTATGGACGTCTCTTATTTGTTCTTTATGTATATTTAACCCTTCATTGCATTTTAGATTAAGTTAGACAAATTTGTAAACAAAAAATCATTGTATTCTTTCTCCATATTTTGGTGAAATCTCATTTTCTTTATAAATTATATTGTTCTCCTGCGTTTGTGATCAATCATATTGTGCCATAAATATATTATTTTTTTCTTGCCTATTTTTACAACAAATTGGTATTAGAGCTATCTATTATATGTTTTATTCCTTACAAATCGGTATCAGGACTAAGATTTTATTCGTAGGGAGATTTTGATTTCGAGATGGCAACAATGAATTATGATATTTTGTTTTTCGATCGCAGCACAAGATTTTCATTGTGGCGGGTAATTATGCGAGCAATATTGGCTCAAATGGATTTGAACTATGCATTGTTGGGATTTGACAAGATGTCTACTACTTGGAATCAGGAGGAGAAACAACGTAGGGATCGAAAGGCCCTATCATAAATTTATCTTCATCTTTCGAATAATATTTTTGGGACATTTTGAAAGAGAAGTTTGCCACTACATTATGGTTAAGATTGGAGCAATTATGCATGACGAAAAGTCTAACTAGCAAATTGCACTTGATGCAACGCCTTTATTCTCACCATATGATAGAAAGCACATCTCTTCAAGATCACTTAGCTATTTTTAAGGAAATCGTCGATGATTTGAAAACTTTGGAGGTTATATGATGAAGAAGATTTAGATTTGATTTTGTTGTGTTTGTTGCCCGCTTCGTACATGTATTTTCGAGATACGATCCTATATAGTTGTGATACTCTCGCTATTGAAAATGTCAAGGATGCTCTATATTCAAAGGAGAAGATGAAGCATCTCATTGGAGTTGAGGCTCATGAAGATGGCCTTATTGTTGATGGTGGCTGTGTAAGGGGCAAATTAAGGTCTAACTTCACAAACAAATTTTTTAATTATTGCAAAAAGAATGGACACTTGGTTAAAGATTGTTATAAGTTGTAGAATAAAGAAAAATTGGCCATAGCTAATCAGATACTCCGGGTGAAGCCAATGTTGTAGAAACGTTTCACAATGATGGAAAGTTTTTGATTATTTTTTTATGGTGACTCCGAACTTGACAAGGATCAAATTCTTGATACGGCTTGCACTTTTCATACATGTCCCAATTGGAATTCGTTTACAACATATGAAAAATTTACCAAAGGTGTCGTGGTGACATTTAATAATACACATTATCGGATAGCTGGTATTGAAAGGGTTAGAGTTAAGTTGTTTCATAGAAGTATCAGAACACTTGATGCAATGTGGCATGTTCCTGATTTGAAAAAATATTATTTCCTTGAGTACTTTTGGCGTACAAATTCATTGGTTAAGGTGGAGTCATGAAGGTTCATAAAGATGCTCATATTGTGTTGCAAGGACATAAAAAGTTTCAGTTATATGTCTTGCATGGTTTTACAGAATCTTTGAAGATCAATCAGCATATTTGGAGCTCAGGTGAATTGTGAGTTTGGTTTAGCATCGTTGGAGATTTGTTTGGGGTCTACTTGATGAATACATTTAAGTCAAAGTTCGAAAGTTATGGATAAATTCACTTTGTTAATTACTTGTGGTGCCATTGTATTCAATTGCTACAAATATACATGTTTGTGATATTTTGCTTCCACATAGGTACAAAGATGTTGATTTAATTGCATATGCTCTGAACATGGTTGAATGTGTTGATTCTAGCCAAGATTTTTCTGTCAAAATATTTTGTAATGATTCTATTACAAGGCTTGTTTTAACCTTGTTTAGTGATTATTGATCATATTTGATTTTGTTGCTCGTGATTCGAGCAACTTTGGTGTCCAAGATAATTCTTGGGATTTTGTTGATACTTATGTTTTGAGTTTGAATTTATTTGTGTTTTGTGGTAGAGTTGGAGAATATTTTGAAGTTGAAAATGTTGATGGAGAATTTCATTTACGTTTTTTATGGAGAGTTGAAATTTATTCTTTGTAGTTGAATTTGTTTCATGTGAAGAATCTTTGAAATTAACTCATTGTAGTGGAATTCATGTAAATAAGGAGTTTATTAGAATTAGGGTGTAACCTGAATTCTTTCTGAAAAATAATTGAGAATTCTAGTTAAAGTTAATATAAGAATTCTATTTGGAATACTATTTTTGAATCATATTCAAAATTTATTTGATAAATTTTAGTTGAAATTATATATGGAAGCTTAATTAGAAGTTTAGAATATGTGTTGCACTTAAATAAGTCAATATATGGATAAGGAGATTTTTGGGTAGCAATTTGGACAAATGAACAAAGTTTTCCAGAGACTCAGCACCTCAACCCTGCAGCTGCCACAAGCTAGCTGCTCGCTTGGCGCTTGGGCGTTGTTGTTATCGAGGGCCAGGTCCCGTTTCACCTTTACACACGTTTTTAGCGTCCCCTTTCTTTCTACAACATCAAAACTAGAGTTATGAACGTCTCCTATTTGTTCATTATATTTATTTAACTCTTAAGTGTATTTTTAATTAAATTAGACAAATTTGTAAACACAAAATAATTTTATTATTTCTCCATATTCTAGTGAAATTTCATTTCCTCTGCCAATTATCTTGTTCTTGTACATTTGTAATCAATTACTTCATATTGTACCATAAATATATTATTATTTTCTCGCCTATTTTTAGGACAAACTGGTATGAGAATAATCTAGTACCCATTTTATTTCTTACAAGATTGGTTTAATAGCGGTGAGAGTAGAGTTTGGTAGGAGGATGAATAGTTATTTATTTATTTTCTTTTTTATTTAATTTTAAATCAATTTGTGTAAAAATGTGAAGTTACAGTTCTCTCATTTTTAGATTTGATCAAAATACATTTGTATTGTCGATAGAGATGAAAACCATTCATTTGTCTTCTAGTCCCACTTAATTAAGAGGTTTGGTATCGTGGGTGCAAACGAAAAAAGAAAAAAGTTAGCAAAAATTTGAAATATTTGAAACTATGATTGCAATTATCCCATAAAAATGCAAATGACAAATATTTAGGCGCACTTTTTTATTTATTATTTTATACTTATTTAAAAATGTGAAGGGAAAATAAGTTTTTGTACAAAATGGTCATTAGAGATAAAATGTTCTAAATAATAGAAAGTTAAGATAAAAATAAGTTAAAGAATAATCAATTACGTAAGTATGACATAAGTACACTAAAAATATTTAATACAATTAAAATATAATGCACTTATAGAAATATAGAATCAATATGGCCATCCTTGGCAATTGTATTACGACACAGACTATTTTAAGAGTGAGAAATTAGTTGCATATCTATCTATAATATATTAAATATTATATTAAGTAATAATCATCTTTTGAACAATTTTAATCCTATTATAATTCAATTATTTCAATAAGATCTTACTTTTCGTTTTTAATATGTAATAAAAATTATAAATTCTTATCATGTATGATTTTCGTGTTATAAATTCTCAATTAATTAACATTTACATTAATCTACACTCAATAAAACTTGATTTGATGAATTTTGATCTACATGAATCTAGAATTATTATAGATGAATTTATTTCTATTCATATATTTAGGAATTTTAATGAATGTTTAAATTCATGTATTAGCAATTAATTTTTATGTATCGAATGTAGTATAAAAAGATTGCTCATTTGTATTATCACAAAAATTTGAATCGTAGAAGTTAAGTTTTGATAGTACAATTTTCTTCTCTTAAATTTCTATCCTAATTATTTTTTTAATTCGTTTGAAACTCATCAAATTCTCCCAACAAATTGATATCAAATATTACGATTACATCACTTTAAAGTATTTTAAAATAACGTACAATGCACGTTCAACTCTAACTAATTTTATTTAGAAGAGATTAGAGAAAAGTTTTAGAAGACCGAAAAGGATAATTGAGTACTTTAAAAATTCAGTGCTCCCTAACTTAATAAAAATGTGAGTTTGGATTATGTTTGACTTGTACTTAGCCTTTGTTCCATCTCATCATTTAAAATTTCATTTTTTGAAATTCATATTCAATCATATATTTTAACAATAAAAAATTTTGCACATAAATTCATTTTTTTTAAAAAAAATTAGACATTCTCCAAAAATTCAATATTATAAAACTCATTTTCAAAAAAAAAAAAAAAAATGAAGGCCCAACGTCGGCTTAATTTGCAGCGTTTTTTGAAATTTTAACAAAAAAACATCGAGGATCCATTCGTTGTTTTCATTTAAGTGTATTCCTGTTTGGTGAGAATTAAAATCGAATTTTTAGTAGATTTCGATAGAAGTTAATGAAATGTGTGGTTGAAAAGTTATGAATCTCATAAGATGTATGATTAAAATTAATTGTTAACTTTAATCTAGATTAAAATTAAAATTTTAATTTTTACCAATGCCATGAACTTACTGAGAATATTTATAATTAAATTGGTGTCAACATAAATCAACGTATGATGACTGCGTTGCTGTGATTCACTTATCGAGAAAATACCAATTATACAATACGGTTGAAAATTGAGCTTTTTTTAGTTTATTATTGAAGATTAAAAAGTAAAATACCCGTCAAAGTCTTCGAATTTTATAAGTGACACTGGATTCATCTGATAATCTAATTTTTTGGTCCATTAAAATCATTTTCAAAGAAGAGGAGAAATAACATAACGGTGAAAATAGAGGCAGGTGGTGACCGGCAAATGTCGGTGAAACATACAGCCGTCAAAATGACGTGTCATATTAAACGAGGTGTCGGTAATAAATCCTTCCGTTCCGCACAAATTGTCTCATTTTCCATTTTTATACGTTCTAAGTTATAGTCTTATTTCTCAATTAAAAGTATATTTAATATATTAGTTTTTTAATATGTCCTTATTTAATATTTTTTTTTATCAAGGATATAAATCACTTCATTATTCAATCATGATTGTAACAATAAATAAAAAAAAAATCATCTTCTACAATATTTATTCATTTGTATTCGTATTGGATGAATTCGGAATGTTAATTCCGTTGATTTTTGCATTAAACAATGACTAGTACGAAGAATAATTTAATTGCCTTGAATATTGCATGCATAATTGTATTATCTTGAATATTGCATGCATAATTGTAAGGACACATTATGAAAAAGATAATAAAATTTATTATTTCAACTATATTAATTAAGATTTATTAATCTGTAAGAAAAAATACGACTATCTTTATGGAATGAAGGGAATACAATTTGGGTTGTGCTATGGGTTCAGGCCCCTCACCAATAGGAGGCGTCGGGTGTCCATTTCGGACATCCCTATTGGTACAATTAGCATTTTTCATACAATTTTGTTATATGTACATTAAATTTGATATCATGGATGTCATTCTCTGATATAGTAGCATTTTGAGTCATTGATTTTAATAGCACTCATTCAAATCAATGGTAAAGATGTTCGCACATCACGTGATGGCATTCATAATGTAATAGTAATGTACAATTAGTATAATTAAATAAATTAATAATAACTTGTCCTTTGCTGCAACTACAATTTTGTCGTGTTTTCCACGTCACCACTTCCGTGCCTTACTCGCATAAACCAAATCTCTCAACTTCCGTATACAAATGCTCTCCAGCCTGGCGTGGTCAAACCGTTCCTCTCCGTGCTTATCCTTATTTTTGAGAATGTTCCAAGTTCAATTATGAATTACCTAATCCCTAACGATGCTGAAATGTCAATTTCTTAAAGATGTGAGCAATTTTTAGGATAGGACCGGATGACGATAAAAAATCATCATACTACTTCAATGATGTAAGAATAATGCTATGTACCATTTGACGGAGATTATAATCAAATTTTTAACAGATTTTAATAAAAATTATAAAATATATTATTAAAAAGTTTAAAATCTCACAAAATATTTGATTAAAAATAATTGTTGATTTTGATTTAAATTAAAATTTTGATTTCAATTTTTACCAAACAATGGCTATATAATCTAACGGATGAAAAGATCGAGTACGAAACGTCACTAAATGATTGAACATGTGATCGTATGTAAATTAAGCCCATGTTTGGTTCAATTAAAAAAAACATATTGTTAATTTTAACCATATGTTTAATAAGATCCACAATTTTTTTAACCACATATTTCATCGATTTTTATCAAAATTTATTAAAAATATGATATTTATCTAAACCATACAGGGACTGAGATGAAGTAGTAAATGGAGATTATTTTAATCTCTGCCCTACTCCATCCTTACCCTCACCTTCCAAAAAATCCCTAATAGGCGAGGGAAGTGAATTGTCATCTCGATCTTGTTCGTCCATTGCCTCCATCGTTACTTGAATGATCAGACTATTCTTAATGGAAATATATAAAGCAGGCACATCTTCATATCAAATGCGACACTTGCATGATAAGAGTGATTACTGAATGGATCGTTGTTGAGTGCAAATGCTAGATACAATATACTACATGTAAATTATTATTTTACATATTTATTTACACTCTTACACGTGGCACAATCACATCTTTTGATCTCTATAACACATTTTCACATCACTGTCCAAATTGTATCACATGGAAGGGAATGTCATTCGTGGCGTAAAACATGAGGTACATATAACTTTATTTTACTAAATATTGTTGATGCACATTTCTTTGAGAAAGATGCAGAGACGAAAGGTCTCTCCAAGTGCAAATAAAATTCTCAATATTCCACCAGGGACGAATTATATTTACTTAAAAAATGAACATTTCTATCATGAAAATTTAGTTGAGCCATATTTAAAGAGTTGAGATCTGATGTCTATTTTTTTACTATTAACTCAATTAATTATTAACACGTCAATTTTAAATTAACGCGTTATCTTAAATTTACCCCAATTAACTTCACCACCGACCCATCAAATTGATAACATGTTAATTTAAATGACGTGTCAATAATTAATTGGACGGATAACAAAGGTTGATCAATGGATCTCAACTCCTATTTAAACATCTCAATAGCTCATCTCGTTACATTTTGAAATAAGAATGTTTGGAAATTGTTTATTAGTGGTCTAAATTATAAATATATAGAAATAAATGATAAATAAATTGATAATACTTGTAAATATTTCGAAATACGTGAATAAAAAGTTATTTGAATATTTATAAACAATTTATATATATGAGCTAAACATAAACTTAAATATTAAGGGATCATACGTATATTCATCTTTAATGTTCAGGGGCAATTGAAAATTTGAAATCGAAGAACTCATTACTAATGGAGTATATAAACTCAAATTAAATGTAATTGATATGCAATGCCAAGAAAACATGCAATTCAATGATATTTTGAATTTGAATTCAAAAATTTTAAACTTCAAATAATTATATTTTCGAGGATATATTTTAAGTAATATTTTCAAATGAAAATTACTATACAAAAAACACTCCTCGCAACTTCCATAACGGCACGAGTCAGGATAAGTTGAATAACTATCTCACCCAAACACGATTTTCTTGCGATTTTTACCCACTCATTTACTTAAGCGCGTTTCCCAAAAAGCCCCCAAGCGCTACCTTATATAACCGGTCGTTCCGCCCCTTCCCTTCACCTGTTCCATCGTTACCCTAATCCCCTCCTTTATATACCGCTTCACCCTCTTCCTCTCGCCCCCACACCATACATACAAAATTCGTATCTACGTACTTTTAAATTTTTATATTTTTAGATAGAGTATCAAAATAGGGTTTGGTTTTACAAGTATTGATGGCGGCGATTGAATGTTGTAGTAAGATCAAAGGACCGTGGAGTGTGGAGGAGGATGAGCTGTTACAGAAGCTCGTGCAGCGGCACGGTGCGAGAAACTGGTCGTTGATAAGCCGCTCGATTCCAGGGAGATCGGGGAAATCTTGCCGGTTGCGGTGGTGCAACCAGCTATCGCCTGAGGTGGAGCACCGCCCATTCACGCCGGAGGAGGATGAAATCATTTTCAAGGCGCAGGCAGAGTTCGGGAATAAGTGGGCGACGATAGCGAAGCTCCTCAATGGCCGCACCGATAACTCGATCAAAAACCATTGGAACTCGACGCTGAAACGGAAGTGCTCCGCCGCAGCGGCAGATGGAGCCGAACGACCCCTGCAGGTTCTGAGGAGAGCGAAGAGCGTCGACGTTACGGCGGCGGTTACGAATGGCCTTACAGTGAGTCATGAGAGTCTGAGTCCGTGTGGTTCCGAAATCAGCGATTCGATTGATAATATTGTCGCGAATACAAACACGAATATGAATGTTTACTCTCCGGTTATCGGAAATGCAGTTTTCGCTCCAGCAGTAGAATCGTTGCCGGCCGTGATGGATGTTGATACTGCAGGTGACCCGTTGACTGCGTTGACTCTATCTCTGCCAGGGTCTAGAAATGAATTTACAACGCCGTTGGTGACGGAAAGGAACGAAACGTTGTCGTTTAGCCCTGAATTGCGTACCGTGCTGCAAGAGATGATTAAGAAGGAAGTAAGAAATTATCTTTCGGAACGATGAAAATGATGGTGGTGAATTTTGGAACGCTGGAGCAGACTTAGTAATTAATAATTAATTAATGGTTGCAAAATTTCAATTTTCACAGATTAAATTTGAATTTTATTTACATGTAATGGCAAAGATAGAGTTAATAATTTACAACGTCTACCCGTAAAAGTGACTCTTTAACAGCCTTTTTTAGGATATTTTATGGATTCTGGTACGGTTAAAATTTGGGTAATAAATATGTCAATTTTTAAATTCAATTTTTTGTTTTTATGTATCATATTCTATAGTTGGCATACAAATAGCAAAATTCTGAAGTCTGAAATGTTAATGCGTCTGACCTGTACGTACCGTACAGATGTACGAGGACGGGCAACTTTCCAGCTATGTTCTAAGAGTGTATGAAAATGAGTTTTTTACACTCAATTATTTGAGGCAGTGTGAATTTAAAAATAATTTTTTTTAATGTTTAGTCAAAAATTATTTTCAAAAAAATAAAATATAAAAATCTCTCTCAAACTAGCTCTAAATAATGTATGTGAATTGGAAAAAAACTTATGGTGTATTTAATTGCATTTATATTTAATGAAAAATGTTAGTTTTTTAAATTTCTAATTTGAAGTGTTTGATTACTATTATTTTTCATTGAAAATATTTTACAACTTTTGAAAATATATCTAGTCTTCTTTGTTTTTAAAGAAAACATTTTCTTTCGGGGAGCAAATTTTTGTTTTCTACAAAAAAGGAAACCGTTTTTTTTTTTTGGGAGATATTTTTCATGTCAGTCAAATACATTCTTATTGTATTATGTAAGAATTTGTTTGAAATAAAATTTGCTATTAACTAAGATTAACCAATTAAAATGGACTTGGATACGATTTTGAATTCCTGTATTACCTACTCAATATTGTATAATTCGTTTCCTGAAATTGACTTGGATACAATTTTGAATTCCCGTTTTTCATACTCAATATTATATAATTCGTTTTCATTTGTTGCGTTGTCATCTTATTCTTCGTAAAATATTTTTATATTCCTTTAGAGAGAAAGTATCATTTAACCACACATTTTGAAATGATGACAAGATCAAGTATAAAATATATATTGATGCCCATAGATTTTGTAGGCCTTTGGAGGGGTGACAACTCAACCAGCTAAACTACACAAAGAATGGGCTAGGAACCTCGACCCCAATTGTTCTCCAGTGTAAGAGAAAGTTAATGTGTTCCTAGAGCAAAATATGGAGAGTGGAGACTTTATATAGAGAAACTCTGAGTGCTTGTTTGATTGACCAATCTTTTTCATGGAAAATGTAATTCAATTTTCATTTTTCACTTTTAGCTTGTTTGATGCATTTTTTTTTTTTCCATGGAATTCATTTTCTTGCTTTTGTCTCACACGTGCCACATTCCTTGATTTTTCAGGTTACTTCCTTTTTTTTTTTTTTGCAATTGGAAAAAATTCTAAACACAATGATAAAAAAATTTATCACTTTTTTGACAATTTTCATACAAAACAAAGTCAAACAAATGATTTTCGGTATGGTAAATTTGTTTTAATTTTTTTTGGCAATTGGAACAAATTTTAGACCAAATGGTAAAAAAAATATCAGTTTAATAGACAATTTTCTTAAAAAAAAAAAAAGCCAAACAGACACCAAACTTTCAACATTTCTCAGGTGGAAAATTATACCAATCAAACACAATTAATTACAATTCCCAATAAAATAAATTTTAGGCAATTCAATTCACGGTAATTCATTTTTTTCACTCAAATTTTATCTTTGCAATTAAACGGACCCTAAAAGTAAAATTAAATTTTTTATGTTGTATTGAGCTATAAAGGCCTTGCCATGGTGATGTGGCAAAAAAAAAAAAACGATTATGATTATGTGGCTAGTGTTCTTGGGTTTCCCTAAATAGGAATCACGATTAGTAAAGAGAATCGTTATATTGAATCTTTCTAAGAGTAAAGGATCATCGTTTTCTATCGATCACTTATGCGAGGATTTAGCGATGACCCTTGGGGTGATGTTTGTTTGTGTTTCACGACTGATAAGTGCGTTTTACACACTTATTTTGACCACGAAATATGAACAATTGTTGATTAATATGTTGGAATATAGTTTAATTATATGTAATTTACGTTTTGCAGGACGTTGATGAATGTGGGAATTTAGGACAAACAAGTGGAAAAAGGACTAAAACAAAAGAAAGTTCAAGTTCAGGGACCAAGTTGCAAATAATCGAAAGATGACCCGGAAGAGGAATTGGAGACGTGAAGATGTCTAGGATTAATTGAACATTGGAATGAAACATTGGAAGAAGAATAAGGGGAAAAAGAGGTCGAGAATAGCGAAAGGAAGTTGGATAACCAGAACGCAAAGCTGTGGAAGTTTCTCAAAGCTATGCGGTTGCATAAGGCGATGCAAGGGTTCCATGGGCCAATTTGAACTCCACTATGCGGTCACATAGTAGTACACTATGCGGTCACATAGTTCGTTTTTGACGCAGAAATTCTGATTTTCTTTATTCGAGTAAAATACTTATGGAAACAAATTTTGGGATGCGTATTTAAACCTTAGGGCCGTCCAGAACGTAGAAGAACATATGCATAAGGGTTTTGGAAGGAGGAAAAGAGTAATAATGTAAAGAACAGCACCACGGCGCGAAAATTAATCTAAAAAATTCAATTGATGATGTCGTTCATTCATTATTTTTCTGATTTTCTTCTTTCCATCATGATAGGCTATGTTAAATCTGTACTATGAATGATGAACTATATAATATGATTTTTATCTCTTGGTTTTACATTCTTGATACAAAAAACGTGTTTTGGATAATTGAATGGTTTATATGGTCTTGTTTTCTCCATAATTATTGTGCATGTAATTGTGTGAGTGTAGTGACTTATTTTATGCATTCGAAAGAAGGGAAATAGGTTCGACGTTGTATAAATTATCATAGGGTCCGACATGGTAGAAATATACCCTATGCCTTATGTGAATCTTTAAGTGTTCATAAAAACTCATACATTCTTGTATTTTCGCATCAATCATAGAGATATAGTCGGGTCATAAATGAGAATATGTTTGACATTACTTGAGAGAGTGAGTTTAATAATTTAGGAACATTGATTCGTCAATATTTGAATCGTGTGTCAATGTGTAAAATTAGGTTTGAAAAGAATTATTACATAGAAATTCATGATCATAGTACATTCATCATAAATTAAAACACTATAATTCACATTTAACGCATTTAACTTAGTTAAATCATTTATAATCGCATATTTGGTATTATTTTAATTATAACGTCATCACAGCAAACACGTCAATTTATTCTAGTTTCGGTTCAGGTCAAGGTAATAGAAATTGAACTAAGCAATATTCGTGGGACGATACTCGGACTAAAAAAATATACTTTATTACTTGTTAACGAACTATACACTTACAGTGATTTTAATTCGAAATATATTTTCGTAAACAATGACCCACCGATTGTCGGGTTTGTGAGTGATCAATTATGCGCATAATCGATTACTCATATGCCTATATTCATCAATGGCTGCAACGAGTGCTTCGTGATCATGTTTGCCTCATGACAGTGTCCTCCATCCTCCTCGATAATGAGATGGTACATTATCCAACGTCCATTGTGCTCCTCGTCAACCGTGGTACCAAGTTCCCTGTTCACAATCATACTCTACTAAATATGGTAGCATCATTTGTAAGCATTTATTCATTACTCCATTTAATTTAGGGGATGTAACAAATTTGGAAATATAGACAAACAAGTAAACAATCTCAATTAAAAATAACGCACACAAATTTGATCGTGATTTTATTTATTTATTTATTTTTAATAAGGATGTGTTTGAATCCCCCCCCCTTTTTTTTTTAAATGAGTTTTGTGATAATGATTTTTTTTTTTTGGAGAATATAAATCAAAAAGTAGGAAAAAGTATTGAATTTACACGTAAAATTATTTTATTGAAAAAATATATAATTGAAAATAAATTTGAGAGAATAAGTTCTATAAGGTCAAATAGGGTCTAAACTAACAAGTTCATTACTCCTAGTAATGTCACAGAATTTCTACGTCTAATATATCCAATTCCATGGAAACCTTTTTATTCTTTACTTGCACGACTGTTATTTTGCTCCTTGTTTGATTTTGTCAAACGTCAGATTTTCAGTAGATTTTGATAAAAGTTGATGAAGTGTGCGGTTGAAAAGTTGAAAAAAGTCGTGAATCTCATGAAATTTATAGTTAAAATTAATTGGTGACTCTGATTTAGATTTTTATTTATTTATTTTTAACTAAACCAAACATGTGCTAGGCAATTTTTAGTTGCAAATGAGCATTTTCCACACGTATAAGTTCATCTGTATATGGTCTCACATTGCTAAGATACAATTACAAAGTGACTATGGCAAAGCTTTTAAGTATTTACAAGTTGATCAAATATAATTTTTAACTACATATTTTTTATGATCCGTAACTTTTATAAACTTTTTAACCACAAATTCTTTAGAATACACTGCTTGTAGATGGTCTCCCATCGACAAAGATATAATTACAAGTGATTATGTACTATTTATTTATATATTATGTGAGATTTACAATTTATGATCACTTATAAGCGCTTGCGAGCATGTTCCTAGCCAAGCAAGCACTAGACATATTACATAGAAATTGAGATAATAATTTTGTGGAAATTACACCTATAATCCTCATATCTTTTAAAATTTCAAATGTACTTTCAATACTTTTTTATTCCTATATACTACTGTCTTTTATTAAACACACAAACAAGCAGAATTTATCTCTTGCCCCTCGGTGGGCAGTCCCACCGATGATATTTAATTTCCTCCCACTCCACCATGACCCCTTCTATTTAAATTCCAACCACCTCCCCCTTTCCGCCCGATAACCCACGTCGTCCCATTTACATCTTTTTGTGGCTGACTTCTTCCTCGTCGTCACCGAACTTATTTAATTTAATTATTGAAAGTAATTAAATTTAATTTTTTTTATATAAAATAGTTATATTTTGTCCTTCTATGTAAAAGTGGACAAATATTAATTTTTATTCGTAAATTTCATATCAAATTTATGTCATTCCAATTTGTATGTCATTTTCCGTAATTCGAGTACTACTTGAAAAAAACACATTAATGTCTACGTAAATTTAAAATTCCCACTACATGAAAATATTACATGATTGAACCGTCAAACAACAAAGAAAATAGTCAAATACTGGCGTACACAACTAAATATTTGCACTCATTACACAGGCATTGCTACAACAAGAAGAAATACCAACATGTCCACAATATCGTGAACCAAAAAAGTGCACGATTAAGTGAATAATTTTTTTTTCACCATGTTGATCTTCTCCAACAACTTAACGACAATATTGTTCAAGTTGCTCAGTGCCCGAAGGTGCACATCGGTCAAATCGAATTGGCATCCAAATGTTAGTTCAACTTCATAATCCCAATCAAACCCCCAGCACTTGACACCATTCTACAAAATAAAAATAGAAATCAAATCAATCAATTCGTTAATTCCAAATTCGATATGCTACAATAAATGATTATTATCTACCTTAAACCACATCCCTCTCCGCTACGGTTGTCGAATATTCCCCGTCGCGATCGTCGGATATTTCAGAAAATACCATGGCACAGCCCAACCAACACCATCAAACCTGACACCCTAAACCTCATCCCTCATGTGTTAGACTGGGAAAATGAGATATTGATCAAAACAATACTCTACGCACTGACACCATATCCATGCCTGATCCTGCTCCTTCAATTTCCATACGCCAATCTCACCGCGCCTCTAAACCTCCTAAGTATCTTAGGGATTATTATTGCAATCTAATTTCTCAAAAATTCATCCCTACTGTTCATTCACCCCATCATCTTGGACATTAAATAGCCTATGACAGTTTATTTCCAAAGTACATACAATTTATCTTGAATATTTCATCTCAGTTTGAGCCACAATTTTTTCAGCAGGCAGTCAAATGTCCACAATGGTGAGAGGCTATGAAAGCGGAGTTACAAGCTATGGAACTCAATCATACTTGGTTAGTGGTTCCTTTATCAGTTGGAAAGCTTTATGTTGGATGCCGGTGGGTCATCAAGAACAAATACAAGTCGGATGGATAATTGAACGACACAAAGTACGTTTGGTAGCAGGGGCGGAGCCAGGAATTAAC
>CAIGRP010118357.1:0-14992 GCA_903798385.1 Fraxinus cuspidata
ACATTTAGTGAGTTTCAGTTTCACCATCAATTGGCTAGTAACCTAAGCCATAATTTGATGAGAGTTTTGGCTATATATATAGAGGTTTTGGTCCCCAAGATCAACCACCAAAAATACAATATACACCATCTATTGAGAGTGTTGAGAGTTTGGAAGTTCTATTACATATACGAAGGAGAGCTTACGCAACATCATCAGTGGCCAGAGGTATGAATCGATCCCTATGATATTTCGGTTTTTCGATCCAATTCATTTCCGCATAATTGTTTTGGATCGATTTTTGTCTAACAGTAACTTCATCCACTAACAAGATTGTTGAATTTACTTTATGCATTTTGGTCTTGAAGTATATGATGATACACTACATATCATTAGAAAATTAAAAAAAGAGAAGGTGGAGTCATTCACATCTCATGAAATATTTACATTGTGCTTTGTGCTCTGACTCTCTCTTTACGATTGCACCAGTGATCACCAGTTCGAATGTTCCTAGCACTTGGCTTCTGTTTTTTTTTCATTTATCATTTATTGCTCAAACCCATTGTTATCATTTCATCTTCTTCAATATCATTCAAATTAATTGAATTCTTGCTCCCATGGTCATCACTCAAATCATCAGGAATTTGAACATCATTCAGATCACTGGAATCGTAATCTAATAGCAAACTATTTTTTTTTTGGCAATATCTTACCTTTCTTTGAATTCACTCTTATACTAAGAAATGAGGATCAAACTCAAGCTAATGGCCGAGGCTTCATTCCTAACACTTGACCTATACTTTGGCCTCCACATTATCTCACTTCTGGCGAATCTAGTTTTTATTTTACGTTTTTATATTATGCTAATTGAAATTAAAATTTGATTCTACCTTTTGATTTTGATGCTCACATGTCATCTGTCCCAAATTGTCAAAATTCGTTTTTGATTCCCCAATGTTAAAAAAGTACTCAGGAAAAATTAAAATTAAAAATAAAAATAAATAAATAAACGATCTACAAATATAGACATAACAAATTGAGAAAAAATGAACACCATAATATAATTAAATGACATTATTTGATTACAAAATATTTGATTTTATTAAGAATGATGAATTATTTTTGAGGAATATTAGTAATCATCACAGAGAAATGATACCGTTCAAAGAAATATGAGAATTAAGAAACTAGCACAAATGATCCTTCAAGTGTATAAATAGTAATGCTATTAAGTGTCTATCTATAAAATAAATATACATTTAATTAGGGGTGAACGCATTTCGATTTGAACGGTTTTTACCATATTTTCAATTCAAATAATTTCACGCAGATTAACCATTTAATTTTTCAAACAAAACAAAACCATTATTTGCGACTTGGTTTAGTTTTAATCCACGATTTACCCATCGACATTATAATAATATATTTAAAACAAGTTAATATATAAGTTTAAACTAGCAAGAACATTGCACTTATGTCCATTTTACTTGAGGCTACTGCAAACGTTTTTCCTACTCTAATTTCCCAAGGTCAAAGAACAACAAAACACGTTTCACCCACATTAGTACTACCATGAAAAAAGGATCATTTGTCCACCATGAAAAATTACTGTAAACACTAAACTGCAATATAATAAAAGACTTGCCAAAATAAGGTCTAATCAAGTTTCATAATATTATACTATAATCAGGCTTCACAATCTAACCACTCCTAACTCATTATGCCCTACATAAATTTCACAAGTAAAATGCAATCACTGAAACTAGGCTTCCCAATATCATTAAATTGCAGTATGTAGTTTTTTTCTAGCAAGTAATTGTCTGGTAAAGCTTGTTTAGCATAGCACAAGTGTATAACAAATTTATTAATCACGTAGGCACGCAAACAGTCATTTTTCTATCCAAACCACAACTCACAAATGTATAATATATAAGTTCAAAAACAATAAATATTTCAACCAATGGAGACAAGGAATTAATGAAACTGACCGAGAGTAAAGAAAATAATGAACACCTAATGAAGAATGTACAAAATAATGAAAACTTAAATTAACAATGGAAGAAATGATGAACGCGATAAAGAAAAAGAAAGAACAATGGAGAAAATGGTTTGAATAAGAATTTGACCAAGAGAGAGAGGCAACTCAGTCAAAAATTAACAGACTAACGGGCAAAAGAAGAATGGAGATTGGGAATCACATTTCATTCAATAGTGACGCGTGGTGTCAAGTGTTTGAGAAATGAGAGTTTGGGTTAGGGCTTATGAAGCTTTGGTCGTTATTTGCTATAGCCTGTAATTTGTATCGTTGATTTGTTGTTGTAAATTAGGTTTTTTCCTGAAAACTATAAAATCTAATAAAATTAAGTTTTCAATTACAAAATTACAAAAAGGTCTGATTCGGTTCGATTTTTGAAAATTGAAACCTAAGCCAAACCATTCCGAAACAGTTTGATTTGGTTTGAGAAAAAAAAAAGCTGGTCCACGTGAATTTGAACCAATGGTTTCAAACCAACTAGTTCGATTGAGTTTGCACTTCAGTGTGTAGCCCTACCTTGAACTGCAAGAATGAATAGATATCATCCAAAAGGACTTGTTACATGGGTCAACACCAAGAATGCAACTTTAGCGACCATTTATGCACAAGGGCCGTATATTAGGGACCATTTGTTCCAATTTCCCTTCAAAACACTATTGAACTTTGATCATTTTTTTCATTTTTCCCCCTTGTGTCAATAACACTTTTTAATAGTATTGTAGCATGCTCAATAAAGAAGATTAAAGATACAAAAACAAATTTGGTTTATCGTATTATCTTATATGGTCAAATGTTGCGTACTCAACATGATAGTTTGTGTGATTTCTCCCTCAAAAGTAAAGTTGCGTGAGCTGCATTTTGACGGTCACATAAAATTGCAAAATTGAGTCTTGGAAAAGAAGGGAAAAAATGTTTAATTTCATGCAATTTGCAACTCTTTCTAAGAATATTCATAAGAGGCTCTTTTTAGAGGTTGAAATAATAAAATAATTTCTTGTCATAACTTTTTTATTTTTTGTTTTAGCCGAAGCCCTTTAATTGATGTAGTTTCTTGTTTGGACAGGATACAAAATATCAAGTAAACTTTTTAAATTGATAAATTCGTTGTTTAACACAAACATCAATGGAATGTATCGTAAATAAACGATAATTCTCTCTCCCCTAATAACCTCACTAATCCTTCTTTCACTTTCGCCTAAGAGTTAGAGAATGATCGTCATGATATAGGAAAGATGAGTTTGTAAGGCGTTTATATACCTTGCTCAACTAATTTCATTAAAATTTGTCAAATAAATTATACTATGTATGATTAAAACTACGAAAAGAGAATTGAATTTTCAACCCATTTGACTAAAAATAACAAGAAGTATAAACCATAATAAATTTTTTACGTGAAATAATATTGCAAAATGTTACAAATTTAAACAATACGTAATTATAAAACTTTAACAAGTTACTCGTCCTAATTTACACCGCACTTCACAAAAAAAGAAAAAAAGAAGAAGCAGTGTTGGGCCTGGGCGGCCCGCCCAGATCTACAAGGGCAACAAAAAGTCCAAAAATACACTCCATTTTTTCACTCTACTTTTACTACTAACTCGCATTTCACATGATCGCATTTTAACTAAGATCGCATTTTTAATCCGTAAGAGTTGCTATAAAGCAATGTCAACAGCACTTGACAGTGCCAAATCGATAGTAGAGAGAGAGAGTTTAGAGAGAGAAACCAATGGCATCATCGCTTTCTCGGTGGCTTGTCGACCCAAAGAAGAACCCTCTCGCCGCCATCCACAAAAAGACCGTCTCCAGCCGCCTACGCAAATACGGTATCTATATAATACGTGTATATGTATTTGTCTATATATTTTGATTGTTCATTTTCGTTTGGATCTTTGACTGTATACATATTGTTGTTAATGTGCTCGAAAAGGGCTTCGATATGATGATTTGTATGACCCAAAGTACGAATTGGACGTTAAGGAGGCGCTGAATCGGCTCCCGAGAGAGATCGTTGATGCGAGGAATCAACGCATCAAGCGCGCTATGGATCTCTCCATGAAGCACGATTACCTCCCCGAAGACCTCCAGGTATGGATTATGCTAGCGTATTTACGCACATATGTTTACAGCTGTTATATCGATTTGTTTTTTGTTCAGAGTAATGCGGTTTGTGAATTTGAATTTTTAATTTTTGGGGTAAATGATCAATTGATCATGTTAGGACTAGCTTTTAGGGCTTTTTTCGTCAGCATAAACAGTCTTAGTGCCGAAAAATGTCTGTATTGTTTTTTTTTTTTTTAAATTCAAGCTAGGTCAACATGCTCATTGTCGTCTCTAATCTATGTGAGTCCCTTTTTGTTTCCGAGACACCGTGTGACAAATTTTTAAAACTTTTGATTAGGTCGTGTAGATTCTTTCTTGTGACAAATTTTTAGAACTTTTGATTAGGTCGTGTAGATTCTTTCTACGTTACAAATATACGCTGATGTATATGTATATTTCTGGCTGTGGGCTGGTAACGTTAATTTTAATACCATACACAATATTGCAATGGACACATATTCATTTGTTAGTGTTAGTGTTACTGTCTTGTTTTAGTTTGCATTATTTCTTTCAAGAAATAACGTGATAGTGAAATTCTCTTTTGTATGCAAAAAGCTAATTTGTGTCAATTCTTGTTGGTTGGCTTACAAGTAACTATTTCTAATTAGACTGATTAATTTATAAGTTAGATCTTGATTAGCTTTTCATGAGCAAAAAATGTTTGCACTAATTCAATCAAAATTTAAACAATGTTAAAGATTTATTCTGCCCAATTACAAGTTATTTTTTTTATTCAACAAATTGATTCGGAATTTATTTAAATTTCTTAAGGTCACCCTTCTTTTCACATTCAGCATGGCAAATAGGATGTCTTGCTGCACTTGACACTTATGCTTGCTTCTTACTCTGAAGCACACTGTGGAGAAATAATTTTATGTGTTGTTTAAGTTGCTCACTCGGTTAAATCTTTGCTTTTTTTGCATCATGTTGGCTGGTTTAGTGACCTTAAGAATGAGACCCTAATCTTGTCAGCTGTCATTTTGGATGAAGTAATTTTTAGGGAAGTTACTAGTGGAGGAACGTTTTGCCGTGCCATCCTCAATGGAAATAATTATTACGCCTGATTTTAGAGAAATTTATGATGCACAGACACGGATACGTGTTTAGCAGCTTTATAGTTACTCTAAGGCCTTTTTTTTAAAATATGGACCAAAAATAGGGGTTCTTTATGCTTTACTTGTTTAAGCATTTGTTCAGTTGATAACTAGACGAATTCGTTTTTTATTTTTATTTTTTTATTTTTTAATTTTTATTGTGAATAAAATTTGATTCGGGATGGACTAATGGTTTGTTGCTAACAGCCTAACATGTGCCTTTTGAGGTCTTATGACTGCAAAAGTTAGCATTATAATTGACAATGTTTTGGAATTTTAAAATTACATTTTTCCTGAACTTCTGAAATATTATACTAATCCAATTGATTATGTTGAAGACATTCAATTTTTGTTTGGAATAGATCAACGTGATCTGTAATAACCATCTCGAAATCAATTATATTATCTAATCTACTAAGAATTTGGGATAGTCAGGAAGATGAAATAAAAGTCATGTTTAGATTATCGGAATGATCTAAAATCACACCCCTTATTTTGAAATTGATGTTAATTTCAAACCGATATCTGCTGCAGTTCACTTGCTTTACGTTTGGGAGAAGAATGCAGAAATGAACTTCGATATTACTTATCAATGTACACATGGTACAGAAGTACTGGTCCTATTAATAATTCAAATCCCAACAAAAATGACTACGCTCCTACTTTCCAAATTAGAAAAATAATTATTTCCTAAAATTAATTTATGAAAATAAATTAGAATTTCTGTGTTTTATTTTTATGCCTATAAAAAGTGCTATTTTTTGGCATTTCTTCAATGAGACCTCCATCATAATATGCTCAAACTCAATAATCGTTTGATTGATTTTCTTGTATCTCTGTGCTTCTCTTTCTTGTTATTAATCAAGATAACCTAATCTGTTGTTTGATTTTAAGTTGTGCTCGCCTGACCTTTCTTGGCTTGGAGTCACCACTTTTCTATATATTGCATACTATTGTGGTATTACTCAATCACCCAGAGTTGGTTTTGTAGTGATCTAGTTGCCACATCTTCCTAGTTTGATGCTTATCCATATGCTTGTTTGTCCTGTCAACCTTTTTGGATTTGCTGAATAACAAGTATTTCGATTGTGTGGCAATTGATATATTTCATCGATTTTCTATCACAGGCTATGCAGACACCATTTAGAAGCTATCTTCAGGAAATGTTGACTCTTGTGAGTACTTTTGTGTGTGGACAAATCATTTCTTAATCTTTGTTTGTAATTTATATGCATAGGCTGGTGTATACGCGCAATCATTTTGACAATCTGTCCTGTAGATGAATCAATTCAATCTTGTAGAAACCAATTTACTATAAAATTTTGGAAATTTACATATGCATGTATGTGTTTGGCTTAGGCCAATAGATCTCCTTGTATTTATTTTTTTAACAAGTCTTTGGATTCCTACATTTTTTGTTCGGTTGTGCTATATGTACATAACAACTTACATAATGGTTTATCAACAGATAATGTAGCATGATTTAATTGGATCAAAATCTCATTCACTCTATTAGCATCTTTGAACAAGTGGCCTCGGTATGTAATTTCAGATGTCAAAACAGTAAATGTTGTGCTTTAGTAAAAAGGTTGAGGTGGCTGATGCATTCATCTACTAAGATCCAATCTTTCCTTGATCCATCTTGATGTCCTAAACTCTCAATATCTTGATTTTTCATTCTTTCTACATGAAAGCTATTTTGCTCATGGTAGTGGTAAAGATTGGTGCAAATCAGCATGTGCTGAACATTGAATGTTTTTGTGCGTGCAATAATGGCCTAGATCTTCTTTTTCTGATGAATATGCATGCATGCATGTATGTATGTTCGTGCTAATTTATCTCTGTCTATAATGTTTATGCAGGTAAAGAAAGAGCAAGCTGAACGTGAGGCTTTGGGTGCTTTGCCCCTCTACGAGCGAACAATTCCCTGATCCTCTTCTAGTGGGAACCATGGGCCGGGCCAGGGCTAAAAGAATATTTTAAAGAGGCACGACCGGCCAATCTCCATTTCTGATTGGTTTTCGTACTTGAATAATAACATTAGTGATCCTGCTCTAGGTCTATGGACGGACCAGAATGCATATCAATTTTTTTTTTTAGTATTTCGTGATGTTTTATGATCGCTTTGTTCATCCTTAATAAAGTTTGAACTAATTGTTTTGCTGAGTAGATTGTGATTTTTGTCTTTTGAGTTCAAAATTTCAGGAAATAGTTATGGATTACTCGACTTGTATAATGTGCCTTGTGAAGAAAAAAATAGATTGTGATTTTTGTCTTTGGAGTTCAAAATTTCAGGAAATTGTTATGGATTACTCGACTTGTATAATGTGCCTTGTGAAGAAAAAAACTTGTGATTGACTTGTCGTCTCGTCTCACTTCTGAGGATCGGATAAAGAAAACTTTGAGTGTTTACAAGCGAAAAAAAGGGTTGAAAACATTGGTGGTTACTGAAGTTGGAGCTAAATTTTATTTTGTTTCAACTTGATAGTTATCTGTTACTGGACTTGGAACTTTTGTTACATTTCAAATTCAAATATTAGCTTGAAATAAAATGAAATGAAGTTTAATAATCAGTGACATTTTGCTAAAATTTTAATACTGATGGGTGTAAACATTGAAATGAATTGCAAATAATTGCAATTTTATTTATTTATAGATTAAAGTGTTTATTAACATGAAATTCAGCTATTCATAAGTAAATAGTTTTTTCAGTGAGTTTTTATTTTCTTTAGGGATTTAAATCTAAAAAGTCAACGCCTATATTATGTTTGTAGGTTTGTCATAAAACCAGAGAGAGTGACAATAATAAGGAATAAGAGAGAGGAGTAGAGAGAGGAAGAAGAGAAGAAAATATGAGAGACAAAATTCAAGTTTATTTTATTATACCAATGACCAATAAATAAAGGGTTTTAGTGGAAGTTACAACTTGAATAAAAAATATTCATCTAGAGTAAGTAAGACTTATTTAAATATCTTGATAGCACTAAATGTCATCAATAATTATTTCATAATTTAACAAACACCCCATTTTATGATTATTTACACTATAATATCTTGTTAAAAGCTACTTAGGCAAAAATTCAGTGGAACAAAAATATCAAATGATGGAAAAAAATACAATTAATTATAAAAAATTGAAGTAGTAACTATCTCATTAAAATCTTATAAAAAACCTCAATGAAATAAATCTTGAATGAAGTAAAAAGAGTAAATTTATTTCCCTTGATTTCAATTAATGAAAATTCTTGTATCGAGTCATCCATGTCTTGTACGTCAATGTTTTTTATAGGTTTCATGCTGTCTTGTTATGACCTTTGAACAATATGATCTTTATATAAGATTTATCACTCTTTGGGGATTGTAATAACACGATTGAGTGAAAAACGAACATTTTTATTGTTTATTTTCAGAGTCTCGTACACAATTTGTTAAATGTAAAAATATTATTTTGAGGGTAAATGTATTACACAAAAAATATACATTATTAAAATATTATTTTAAAAATCATTCCGTGGAGAAAATCATAATCAAGGAACATGGTACAATTTTTTTTTTATTACGCTACAACAGTTGCTTCATTGAAAATCTTATTAGAAAAACTTAATGAGACAAAAACCTTTTCAATATATTAATTCATTCAATAATTTAAATGTTATTGCATCCATCATAGGATAATTTATCTATTTATTCAAGTTTTTGCGAAATTTATTAAGTTAAAAATCTTGCATTATATGTTACGACTTCATTTTTCTTATTTCCTTTTTCCAGAAGTATACTACTTTAGGTATTCGGACCGTATGTATGGAAATTTCAAGTTTCTCTAGTAAGTTCGATTTTGCTAGGATTATGTCCTTTTATTTGTCCAATCATTTCTTATATTGATATGATTTGACGAATTTATTTCAATATCCTAATTATTCATAATATGAAGCGAAATATTGTGTGCAAAAGTTTTATTGAAAACATTTTCTTTTCGATTCTATTTCTTTCACATAATAACATAACTTATTGAAATATCTTTATTTTCAATATTTCAATTACATGAACCTCTTTTAGGGTTTTACAATTTGTTATACCTATATACTCGATAGATGTATATATCTGTTTAATGGGACCATTTCTATTGTTTGTTCCATTTTTCCTTTGGAGATTTTTGCCTTGTAATCGAATGTAATGATGCTTTAGGTGGGCAATTGATTTATCAAATACAATGTTAATAGATTGTTTTTTTTCCAAGATTTCAATTTGGATTGGAGCATTCAAAGTTGGCGGTGAGATATTGTCAATCACTTTGATCAGTAAATACATTTAAATGAATCATCTTTCAAACTTTTAATTCACAATATCTTGTGTGAAGATCTAGGTAATATAATGATATATTATGTTTATTATTTTCAACTTATTAACTCCTTCCCTTAATACTGAAAAAATTGTTCAATCAAATTGACAATTAGTAAATCGAGTTATAAAATATTATCTATTAAGGGCACATGATATTTTAATATTTTATAAAGATTTAAACTAAATATGTAATTTCAACATTTTTAATACCTATCCCAGTGCATTGTGATGCGGAACATATATTGCAATAAAAAATCATCAGAAGAAAATATTAAGCTTTGACCATAAGCAAAGTATAAAGGGGGAACATTGATGTTGGCAGGGTGCTATAAGTGTTGCTACATATAAAATAGTTTTCCTGAGACAGAAACGAGAAATACTTTGTTCTCAATAGTAATGACTTAGAAATTAATTGAAGATACTTAAATAATCAATGGCATTAAACTATTTATCGTCATTTCATCTAATATTTATCAAGTTTGGAATGTAGATTTACTAATATTGACAAGATTATAATCTAAAAATTATGCTCATAATTTAGAATTTGAGCAAGTAATCTTTCAAACTCCAGGTTATGAATATATAATAAACGAATTTAGTTTGATTTTAGCTAGTGAAGGTCTACTAATTTATATACCTAGATAACGAGCAACACGAGAATTAATTGAAAGAATTTCTGGTTTTTCAATTAATATTTATTTAAATTCTCATTTCATATCATTATTGATCCAGTAATGGTCTAATTAATTATGCTAAATGATAAAATATTCAGTAATTAAACTTCTAGTTTAATAAACGACGTGCTTCAATTGTAATAATATTAATATAGTGTACCATTAGAATGCACATTTTAGAAACTTCAAAGTTTTTTTATTTAGTGGAGAACAAATTCAAAATTTGTCTCCCCTATCCAAAAAAAAAAAAAAAAAATTTAAAAAAAAAGGAAAGGAAATTAGGCCCATATTTTTTTTCAAAAAAAATTTGTGATGATCTAGCACCACGAGCCTAGTCCATAGACGAATCTTATGCTCAATCCACATAGGAAATAAAAGCCTAATACTAGTTCGACATGCCTTATATAATCTCATGAAAGTTCACAAGAAATCATGGATATTTTCTATAAAATATAAAGATTTCCTTTTTATAATGCAGGACATAATTTAATGTTTTCCCAAAGATTGGACCCGAAGGTGAAAATTTATTCTGTGTAAAGTAAATATTTTTAAGATTTGATTTGAGTACACTTTATTTTTTCAAAAGGACCAAACTATAAGTAAATAGAGTTTATTAAGTTCTAATTGAGGTCATGTGGTTTCCTTATTTTATTAAGTTAATAAAGTTTAGGGACTAAAAGAAAAAAAATGAATGACAAGTACATATATACACGCACACATGTAGGAATACATATACCTGGAATTAAACATTTATATTAATTGGAATGAAACCTCAATTTATAGTCACACGTATCATAACTTTGGTTGAATAGTCAGGGCAATTAATCTCGTAAATTGGTAGGATATATAGTATTATACACACACGTAACAGCACAATAATGCAAGGAAATGTAACCTAAATCTTACTTTTAAATTCATTTAAATGGGTATAGATGTTGCCACCGTTTTTTTTAGACAAAATGAGAGTAGACTTTTCATTTTCTCCAAATCATTTTCATCTCATTTCCAATATATATTTGTATACAAGTTTTTTTTTAAAAAAGTGCACACTTTGATCAAGGAAAAAGATTTTCAAAAGAAGGAGAAACATAAGAGAGGAGCAAATTCTTAAAGCTTCAGGTGTCATCGGGAAAACAATATTCATAGTCCAAATTCATCCATTTCAAAGTTTCAAATTAAGGTAGGTAGATGTGCTAGTGGTTATTTCGTTTCAAGTTATGAATTTTCATTAAAGTATGTATGAATTGGTGCCTTCGGGTACTGTGCTTGGGCATTATTATAGTTTGAATGATCATTTTTCGGCTCTACGTGTTATAATAATTCTACAGAAATTGGATTTTGCCGAAAATCTATCTACGTGCAACGATATGAATCTATAGTTCGAATTTTTCTAATTTGATAACGAAATGTACCGATAATATCTATTGATTTCCAAATTCATGGGTTAATTCCTTTCCTACATGTTGTTTTGTCTTGCTTGGGGCGTGGATGGTGGTAGACGACGACGTGCTATGGAGAAGTTGGTGACTTAATGCTTTAATTTGGTTACGAAAAGTTTACTATTGTTTTATAAAAATATATTTCTATGAACGTTATGTGTGGAACTATTTTAAAAACACTTTTATGAATAAGTTATGTTTAAAAATAGTTATGTGTTATAGAAATTAACTTAGAAGTCACCACTTACAAAAAAAAAATGTTAGCGATTTAATGTTGCCGTATGTTTAAAATTTCAGTCACTGTCTCGACTTTAAAAATTCATGATTCAATCGTTACTTGGAATTTTTGGATTAAACCAGTGGGGATTGATAGTCTCATGGACTTGCTATAGAATAAAGTTGAAATCATGTTGATGCGACGTTTGTAGAATTTTATATGTCTTTTTAAGTAAACTGCGTTGAGTTACCTTCTAAACCGAGACATTGCGGGGTTTTGAAAAATATTTTAATACTCTATATATGTTGCCGACGGAAGCCAATTTTTGTATATGTCATATTGTAAGGAGTTTTCTACCTCAAATTAAAATTTCATGAAATTTCAAGGTCAATAGCTATGCAAATGAATTTATTTTGTCACTTATCATATGAGATAGAAAAAGAAAAATGAAAACAGTCTCGTCTTAGTTATTGTTAGCGGGATTTTGGAAAATATTTTAACGCCTCATATGTTGCCAAATTTTGGATATGTTATCTATGAGAAGTTCCCTATATTTTCCTTAGTTTTGTGAAATTTTGACATTGATAACTATGTAAGCAAGGTTATTTTAAAACCTACCGCGCGAAAATGGGAAGTCAAAACAGATTATTCTCCTTCTTACTTCTTAAAGTAGCTCATGCAAGGGAGACTATCAAACCTTTTATTAATTGAGTAAATGTGTCCTTGCTACTGTTCACGTAATAAAATAGGCATATGCATGGATTTGCTCGACTCTTTTCTTCTTTTATAAATGCTTTTGGAATTATGTTAATATTAAGTTATTATCTAAAAGTAGATTTTTTTCATGGAAAATTCATTGGTAGGTTTTTTTTTATATATATAGTAAACTGCATGTTAAAAAAATAATTCTTAAAGAAAATTTTAAACTTAATGTTTAAGTTTTCCGCTAAAACAGTAGTTAATTTAATTTATTATGTTAGATAATTTCAAAGTCTAAAGCTAAGGTAAAATTGTTCGAGTGACGTTCCGTCCATGCGGGTCAGGGAATTAAACTTCTAACCATACAAAAAAAGTTAATACAAAAATATTCAACATTATTTTCTTACATAATCTCAATGTGATATCTACTACATCGGTTATCTTTAAAATTTAGCAAATTTAGAAATAAATGTATCATCGATATATAATTTTATATTATTTGGTAAAAATAGTACTAGCTCTTTTGGAGCATTCGATGATATTCGATACATTTGAAATTGTATTTACATTTTTTCTGCTAATGTTAATTTCAAGAAATATTTTTTATTTTAAAGAATTATGTTAAAAGTTATAATATTTACACAGTAGATATTTTGATACCTTATACCTTATTAATATATTAAGATACGCTTCTTTAGAAATATATTTTTCGAGAATAGCGGAATTTTGTGCTCTTCAAGTGCAATAATTAACACTCTTTTTGACAATTAATAAAATAGAAAGTAATTTTTCTTCAACAATTACAATCCAATATTAAGTTATTTAATTTGTGTTTCTATAGGAACACAACGAGATATGTACTCTTCAAGAGTAATAAATTTTATGCTCATTTACAAACAATACAGTATTCTTCTTGAATATTAAGATTAACAATTCGTGCTACATTTCGAGCAATATAATATTTTAAGATATCGATAATTAAAGTTGTCAACTTTGAACAATAAATAAACAAATAATTAATTAATTTACACCACAACAATTTTTTTCCTACAAGAGTAAATAATCTACATATGTTATACATTTTCTATTCGCGTATAAGTTGATCAAACACATTGAACAATAAAAAAAAATTGCTGAAAACTGGGTTCAATAAAGTGTTTGAACAATATATCTCTCTCTAATAATAACAATTAAAATAAAATTATCATGCTGATAACGTGTTATAAAACTAATAGAAAAAGAAAGTACAATGGAAGAAAAATAACATAGACAAAACTCAAGTATTTTGATTTAGTTAGAGATTCAACTGGAATTACTTTTTTATTATAAATTGTTAGCAGATTATAAACTAAAAAAGTTAAATGGTTAATTATATAAAGTATTAATAAATCATTTGTAGCTAATTATTGGCTTAGTTTATCCCCTAATCACATGTAATTATGAAATGTTATAATTAAAAGAGCACTTCTACATGTACAGATATAAAACATACAGATTACACACATCAAGGTGGGGCCCTTTTTTGTAATATTTAAATCACATGGGGCCCAGCCCCCATGTGAGAGTCGGTAATTTTTACAGAAGGATTTCTTCTGTACAAGGAGAAAAATTCTAATTAAAAAGGATCAGTTGTTTGTTGCTTCGACTTCAATTTCTCAGTATCTTTCTTCCTTTCTTTTTCTCGGTCTAAAATTCTAATTTAGACGAATCTACATGAGAATTGATCCACATTCTTCCCAAAATTCATTATTTCAATACTAATTTTCAACCACATATTTTTCAATAAAATAATATTACACGCAAATTAAAAACTTTTCCTTATTTTAACCACAGAACTTCCATCACATCACATCATAGAATACATTTTTTTTCTCAATAATGTGCATCAAACACCCCCTTCATCTTCTTTATTAAAGTGAATTTACATAGTTTCCCTTTCAGTTGAACATGTTATGTTTCCAAAAATTGTCATTTTCGTTCCAATTTGATTACAACACACACATCCAATAGAATACACGGGTCTCGTATTTTCCTTTTTCATGAGGTGTGAGGCTGCAATTGAAGAAACAGAAGTTGACTAAAATACCCTTTAAAAGAGATTATGTGCACGACACTGTGTTTTTAGGGATGTCAATCTAGCTCTGACAGTCCGTGACTTGGACCAAGAAAAGCTTGAGCGGGCCCAATTCGCTACTTTGAGGGGCCGAGCTGAGCATCTTTTCTTGGTCATTGACCTGAGTCCGAGTCAACTCGTGTGGCTCTTCGAGCCACACGGTTGACTTGTGTCACGGGCCATTTTGGCCCGAGCCACACAAACACGGCCCAAAATTGGCCCATGTTATTTGAAATGCAAGCATGCAGACAGAGGCAATAAAAAAATGTAGCTTGTAACCACAAAAAAAAAAAAAAAA